>BQNB010005652.1:0-87290 GCA_026074375.1 Tanacetum coccineum
TATATATATATATATATATATATATATATATATATATATATATATATATATATATATATTAAACCTTTGACTTTAAAATTTGGTAAAACAGCCCCTTGTAGTTATAACTTTAGGAAAATCACATTTTCAGCCCCTCTAGTTATAAATTTCAATAAAGTTATGATATATACCCCTATGCATGAAAACATTTGCAAATCAAGTCCAAAAAGTCATGCAAGCTTATATAGGGTTCCAAATGATATTTGCAGGTTATAGCATATTAGAATAAGCAAAAATAAGATGTTATATCGTAACAAAAGTTTAGAAAAAGGATTCGTTAGCTAGAAAATCAAAACGGGTCGTTTTTAGGGTTTTAACCAAAAACGCATGGGTTTGTGGTTCAAGGGATCAAACAAGAGTTTATATAGAATCTAACAAGGCTAATAAAAGTTCTAAAACAGATAATGAGCTTATGGAACAAGGTTTTGAGCTTACTTGAGCTAAAATCAGTCAAAATGGGTTGTTTGAGTTCGTACGCCTAGAAACGACTTCAAGGGTTTCTTTTTCTTGATTCTTGGCTTCAATTCTGATCTTAGGGCTTCACTTCTCTTCTAAGACATGGCTAGATCACAACCTTGAGAGTGTTTTGAGTTTAGATGATGAGATATGAACATATGTATGTATGCGTGTGTATTTATAGTGTAGGAGAGAATTGGAGGCCAAGTTTGAGTAAAGTAGGGATCAAGTAGAGTGGAGTGGTGGCCAAGGGTTAGATAGGGTGAGTGTTGGGAGCTAGGAGGGTAGCTATGCAAGGTGTAAGGGTGCATGAGGGTTCGGTTATTAAGGGGGTGACGAGGGGGTGTTTGCTTGGTAACCAAGTTGTTGTAGCAAACAAGTAGGCAAGGAGGTGAGTAAGGTGCTTAACCAAGCTACTAGGTAGGGTGGTGAATAAGGTGGAAGGGTGCTAGCTTGGTTTAAAATGGGTTAAAAAGAAATAAAGGGGTGTCGGGTTTGGTTTGGTTTCGGGTTAGGGTTTTAGTATTTAGGACGTGGATTAGGGTTAGGATTAAGGATAATTTAGGGTTTAGGATTAAGGTTTAGTGTTAGGATTAGGGTTTAGGTTTAAGGTTTAGGTTTTAAAATGAAATTAGGGTTTTAAAATTAGTTTAGGGTTTCGTTTAGGGTTTTAGGTTTTAGGACGTGGATTAGGGTTTAAGATTAGGGTAATTAGGGTTTAAATGTTGTGCATTAGGAGCTTGTAAGTTGTGTTTAAGTGGTGGTAAGAAACTAGAAGAAAAATGGTGGTAAAATGAGCTTATTTGAATCAACTAAAGTGATTTAGGAGGTAAAATGACCTAGTTTGACTTTCTTGCATTATTGACTTGTACATTGAGCTTTAGAAAGTTATAACTTGATTTAGGAGGGAAAATATATTCAAATGTTGTGCATTGTACACTTGTACACATGCTTGAAGGCTTGCACATTCATTTTATATGTATACATTACATATAGTTAGGGTTTTGATATAAACGTTTAACGTTTAATGTTTTTTTTGACATAACGTTGTAAATGGTACGTTAAATGGATAATGTACATGGTAAAAATGATATTAAGATATAGACTTGACATATTAGGATGTTTACATGATATAAACATAGATAGAATTGGCATAGGTAGGTTGTGTGAGCTCGTTTACTTTAGAGATGCAAGTTACGTTGCATAATGAGATAAAGCAAAACATTTCCTTGTAAAAAGCTGGTATATATATAATAGATGGATATTACAGTGAATCTAATTTAATAGATGGATAATTACATTGATGAAAAATACGGGTTGTTATAGTAATGCAGGAAGAGCTTCATCAGTTTGACAGACTACAAGTCTGGGAACTCGTTGACAAACCCTTTGGCAAGACTGTAATCAAGCTAAAGTGGTTATGGAAGAACAAAAAGGATGAAGATCAAACTATTATTCGCAATAAGGCATGACTTGTAGCTAAGGGATATGCTCAAGAATAGGGTATTGATTTCGAAGAGTCTTTTGCTCTAGTTGCTCGCTTGGAAGCTGTTTAGATTTTTGTCGCCTACGTTGTACACAAGTCTTTCCCAATCTACCAGATGGACATTAAAATGGCATTTCTTAATGGTCCAGTAAAGGAGGAGGTTTATGTTGCACAACCAGATGGGTTCGTTGATCTTGATCATCTAGAAAAAGTTTACCGTCTAAGGAAAGCTCTATATGGATTGAAGCAAGCTCTGAGAGCCTGGTATGATGAACTCTTAAATTTCTTGATGTCCAAAGGGTTTACTAAAGGTACCATTGACCCTACTCTATTCACAAAAAGATACGGGGAGGACATTTTACTTGTGCAAATTTATGTCGATGACATTATTTTTGGGTCTACAAAACTAAAATTTTCTAAAATATTTGAAAAATTAATGCATAGTAGATTTGAGATGTCCTTAAAGGGGGGAAATGAAATTCTTTCTAGGACTTCAGATCTACTAATCCCCACGAGGTATCTATATCAACCAGGCCAAGTATGCTTTAGAAATAGTTAAAAAACATTGTATGGATAAATGTGATACCGTTGGTACGCCAATGGCTACTAAACCTAAACTGGATGCAGACTTGAGTGGAAAACTCATAGATCAAACTGTCTATCGTAGTAAAATTAGGTCACTCATGTATCTGACATCTAGTAGACCAGACATAGTGCAAGTAGTATGTTATTGTGCACGTTATCAAGCAAGACCGACTGAAAAACACCTCAAAGAGGTTAAAAGGATCTTTCGATACTTAAAGGGAACCATTAACATGGGACTCTGGTATCTGAAGGATTCTGGCTTTGAACTAACAGATTTTTTAGATGCCGACCATGCCGGATGTCTTGATACTCGCAAAATCACTTCTGGAGGAATACAATACCTAGGTGATAAGTTAATCAGTTGAATGTCAAAGAAGCAGGATTGCACTGCAATGTCATTAGCAGAAGCTGAGTATGTGGCGTTATCTGCAAGTTGTGCTCAAGTAATGTAGACGAGGACACAGCTTAAGGATTATGGCTTCAACTAAAACAAAATACCATAGTATTGCGACTCTCAGTCAGCCATAGCAATTTTATGCAACCCCGTGCATCACTCCCATACCAAGAACATCCATACTCGATATCATTTTATCAAGGAACAGGTTGAAAACAGTATAATTGAATTGTACTTTGTCAGAATAGAATACCAATTAGCTGATATGTTTACTAAAGCCTTACCCGAAGTTAAATTTCAGTATCTAGTCAGACGAATTGGTATGAGATGTTTGACTCCAGAAGAACTAGAGGTTCTAGCAAATGAATCTGCTTGATATATTCTTTAAACATCGACTTGTAAATATTTTTGAGAAAAGCAAAATACAAAAATATAAAACCTATAAAACCAAATACAAAAATATAAAATTCCAAAAAGAAAATACAAAATCAAAAAAATCAAAAATTTCCAAAAAGAATCTTCTCGACATGTCTTTTGGAATCGATAACAATTACGTACCTAGAAATATTGATTAATATTGGCACGGGTGTGTAAATGAAGTTCGAGCAAGAGTTCAAATCCTTTCAAAACATGTCATTTCTATTTTTCTTTATGACTTGTAATCGCTCTCAGATTGCAACTCGGACCCGAACGACAAAGGAGAGTGTATGCTTTAGTGCGCTTATCCTTAGCATTAGAAGAGAAATCTTCTAACATGATGTTTTTCAAAATGTTGAACATAATTTTTTAAGAATTTCTCAATGACAATTCAAAATCTTTCAAAATTGTGCGTTCAACACTCCATCCCTCATAAAGTTTTACAAGATTATTCTTCTACATTTGGTGTCATTTTCAAAATGAGTTAATGTTTGAGGGGGATTTTTTCGAAAACAAAGTTTTAATGATTTTAGATACATCATCTCACGACAATTTTTATGTATTCAAAACATTATAAAAAATCTTAATAACAAATCAGTAATAATAATGACTACTCAATAGAATATTTGTTATAAAATAATCCAGTGTCTAAGCATAATTTTTCAAGAATTCTTTAATCACATTTCATAATCTTTCAGAATTGTGTACTCAACACTACCTCACCCTCAATTTTATATTCATTTTACAACTTGGTATCATTTTTTTGGTTTCAAACATATGTGAAATTGAGGGGGAGCAAGAAGAAAAAGTTCCACATAGTTCATGCTGTAATATTTTCTCCCCACAGAATTTTCAAGACAAATTTTAATCACTTGGTATTTCAAAGACTAAATGAATTAGTATTTAAAATAAGAGGAGAAATGTAATTAAAATGTGATCTTAAAAATAATAAGTGATCTAAATGACTCAAAGTGCTTTATACTCTTCGAAAAAGGTTTTATGGTTACGATCTTATGCCCACCAACATCTTAATTCACGACGATTCTGAAGTCATAAGGTTGTTAGGTTAGGTACTGGTCCTATGATCCAACTAGAACCGAAGGGATCTACCCAAGGACAATCCATAGTTAGAAATAACATGTTAGGATTCTTGATTTGATGAGACAAAATGAATAAAAGAATAAAACAAAAGGACTTAAATGCAAAACTATAATTCTTTAAAAGATGGAAGATTTTAAAGATTCTAAAAGATCTCCTTAAGAAGATAAAAGATATAGAAGATAAAGATAAAAGTTAGGAAGATATTATTTGTTTCCTAATTGTATTTGTTCTTATTCTTTATAAACCTAGATGATCTATACTATATAAAGAGATCATTAGGAGTGTAGTTTTGTGTGCACAGAAAATGTAGTCGAATAAAGGTGTGTATGTGTCTAGGCGCATGGTCTATTGTAGACGCCTAGAGTTTAGATAGTTTAGCCTCAAGGATCTTATGATTCCTGTTACAGTTTATTGATGTAATCGTTATATAATTGATCAAAGTAGAATTGGGGCTTGGAGGAAATGTGTGAATGAAAAAACTTGTTCAATAACAATTGTCTTCATTATATTCTGCTGCATAATTGTTATCATTGTTATTGTTTATCCTAGATACATGTTCAAAACAAACAGAGCTTAAATGATCTTTAGGTTTTCACAATTGGTATCAAAGCCTCATGACTCGTGATTAGGGCTTTTGGCAAACCCTAATTAGAAAAGAATAGGAATTCATTTAATGGTATTGAAGACACAAGGTTGTTGATTCGTTCGTGGACAAGAAGCAATTGAGCAACAAGATCGGTGCAATAAGGGTTTACTATAAACTCTAAGTGTGTTAAACTATTTTGATTCGTCCTTGGTTCCAAGAAGTAGCAGGTACGATTGGTTTATGAACAAAAGAATGAGCAACAGGGTTTGACGATCAGCTAATTAGGGTTCCATATGATCGTTTCTTGGTGTTAAGAAGAAGCTGATGAAAACCCTAATTATCTAGGGTTTCCTCGTTGCATGACTTGGAGAATTCGTAACAGCTTAGCAACAGTTTTGTGACACTTTCAAGTGTCGTCTGGATACTTAAAAAAAGGGTTATCCTTAACAAAGGTGTTCGTTTGAACTGTTTGGGAATGAAGGTATTTGTACTTCTTTGTGTCGCTTTATACTGCTATCATGGACGTGTATTAATATTGCTGAGTGTTGCTGTCACGAATAAAAGAAATGTAGTAAGTTGTTACTACTGTTTGGGCCTCAAAGACATGCCAGTGATTGGTCAACATGATTATCTGCTTGCAAAAGATGTTCATGTTGGAAGCCAGTTAAGTGCTGCAGCTTGTGGAAGTTATGAATGTATGTATGTTTGTTAATACTGCTCACGTAACCTTAGTGCTGCCAAGATTGATTTGTTGATCCTTGTTAATGCTGCTGCCTATACCACTTACTACTGCTTAGGATTGCATTGTTGCTACTGTTGGTGACAAGTATGATACAAAGGAAAAGATGCAATCGTGGTATTGTTACTTGTTTACAAGTACTGTTCAAGGAAGTAAGTTACTACTGCCATGTTTATGTTACTGTTATAAGGTATACTAATGCCTGGTTTATACTGCTCATAATGACTTAGTACTGATGGCGATGAAATTTAGTATTGCTCGTTAATTTTAATACTTCCAGAGGAAAAACAAATATTAACAGGTTTACAACTGCTAGCTTTATTCAATATCAGATGACACACACATGGTTTAGATCCCGGATTGAACAGGATGCTTCATTTAAGGGGAAGCTAACAGATTGATTTGATTTAAATGTTCTTTAACATTTAAAAGGCTCATATTTATTAGATTATTTGATAACGAATAAGGTTGTTTATTACCTATTTGAAGTTTAAGTGGAGTTTTTCGGATGCGTGTTCTTACCATATCTTAAAGTGGGTGTTACACTTTGAAGATAACTTGTTCGTGCTTAGAAACGATGTGACAAAACTTGACAAATCTAGCAAAGGTATGTGATCTACAAACTTATGGTGCTCAATGCTCACATTTGCTATCACTTTGGTTTTGTGTCTCATAGAAGATGAGGATTTTGTCAAGAGATTGTGGTCTACTTATATTTCCCAGATTTATTTATAAGTTTGGAGTCACGTGGATAGTACACGATATAAGATGCAAGTTTGGGTTGTTCTACTTTAGCATCAAGTTTGTTATACTTAGTTTTCTTCATCAGTAATCATTACATAGAGCCTACAGAATTTAAAGATTCAATAAATGGTTAACATATGTGTGGAAAACTAGAAGGGGGGTTGAATAGTTTACTGCTTTTTAATTTAAGGTTTATGTTTGTTTGTAAAACTTAGATTTGACTTTTTGTGAATTCAATGTTTGCACAATATGAACAATTTAAGTATATGAAATGATAAAGTAAGACAAGAGATAATCAAACCACAACACGAGGATTTATATTGGTTCGGTAACGAAGCATCTCTTCGCCTTACTCCACTCCCCGAGCACCTAACTCGAGAGTTTTCTTTACTATGTCAACAAACTCCCTTTTGGCGGAGAAAACTGTACACAATGTTGCTTACACTGATTTACGACACAAAGCTAAATTTCGAGTTCTAATCTTAGCTAGAACCAATCTATCACAACACAACTTCACGACTTGTTCACGACCTCACAACTCCACGACTTGTTCATGACTTCACAACTTCACTACTTGTTCACGACTTCACAACTTTACGACTTCTTCACAACTTCAAGACTTCTTCACAACTTCACTTCACTACACGACTTATATCATTACTATCAAATACTACTTGGTAAGATGGCATAATGATTGTGTGGAATAGGTAATACTTACAAAAAATGCTTTGCAGACCTTCATATAGTGGTCATCAATGAAAAAGTAAAAGAGTTGGTGAAGCTAATTTGGCACAAAACTAAATGAGTTTATTTGAAGAGCTAGAATACGTTTTCAGTTGAAGCTGGGGAATAGTCCCCCCCCCCCCCACCCCCCCCCCCCCCCCCCCCCCGGGAACCGAATATAGTCAGTAAAGTTGGAGGAAAAAGTATCCTCAATATTGGAAGTAGGGTGGCTAGAAAGAAGACATCACCTGTTAACAACCCAGCGTTAAATAGCAGAAGTTATTTATATAATAGAATAATAGTTATGATACTTTACATACTTTCGGGAGAGTAGTGGCACGGGAGAACTTTCCTGGAATGGAAAAAGAAAAGTAGTTATAGTTAAGGTTTCACCTGTTGCTCTATAAACCATGGCTCTTGATACCCAATTCTATAACACCCCAAATTTTGACATATATAGCACGGAAGCTAATCTTGGGTATTATGTAAATAGTATCAACAGTCCCAAATCATAAAAAACCAAATCGTAAAGAGACGTTTTTGGAAAATTTAGTTATCATTCATTTATTCATTAGAGTTTTTACAAAAGAGAGGTCCCAAACATCTAGAAACATAAAGTTTGAATAATAACAATTTGGCCATCTTCAAGTCCGTGTCACTCCATGCCATAAGTTGCTCAATTACCTGAGATAAACATGCTAAAAAGGTCAACACAATGGTTGAGTGAAATTCATAGGTTTATGATAACACGGGATTGAATACAAGTTCAATAGTGGATTACGTTGTTATACACCCATAAGTGTAATAATTGCAATGAGTACAATTTTTATAGAAAACAGTATTATTTCCCTAAGCTCATGACACCGAAACCTTAAGATAATCAATAATTACAAGAAGTTGCCCCAATGGGTGCTTTTGCCAAACACCCGCATAGTGATTCAAATGAAGTGCGTTAGGTTACCAGAAAGTATAGGTACACCAACGGGGAAGTTCAGTCCCAAATAGATCTATTCACAGCATTCGCGCTTACTCCGAAAAGTAAATAACGGTTCATGATAGTGAGGTCTTAATGGAAAAAGTAAGGACTTAGGCAATAATATATCAGGATAGCATACAGTTGGAAAAACACTCGTATTCATGGTTTATAGCATGTATCCCCCTCGCGGGTTTATGAAAACATTAGAAGATTTAAAATGCGAGGCTATGAACTCACCTTAACAGGGGAAATCTGATTGATGGCAAAAGTGTATCAAGTGAAAGTAACGGCCTCATCACGAAACCTGGGGTAATATGTCAAGTCTTAGTGTGATGGTTTATGTTTCAAAACTTTACAGAGTTTAACGTATTACTTTTGATTAATTTATGGAAGTATTGTATCACTGTTCGGGCTATCATAATCCAGAGGCCATGTAGTATCGTTTGAGGAGTCAGTGCACTTTAAATCATAAACCCAACAAACTCGTCAAAAAAAACCAAATGGAACCCCTCACATGAAATTCCCTAGTAACGTGATACGATAAGATTTTAAGTTTCTTCAAAAGCTAGTCGATGATAAATTACGTTAAATATATAACGTAATTGTTTATATAATGCGTCGATTGATGATTAATAACGATTAATGTGTCGGGTTTTAATAAAATTGGATTTTATAATATTAATAAATATTTTTATAATTTATATAAAAATATTATATTTTATATTTTTAAGTTTGCAAAAATGATAATATATACCCTTGATTTATTAACTTTTACAAATTTAGTCCTTTATATATAAAGTATATATAATTTAAACCTTTAACTTTAGAACTTGGCAAGATAGGTCCTTATAGTTATAACTTTGGAATAATGACATTTTCAGCCCCTGTAGTTATAAATTTCATAAAGTTACGATATATACCCCTATGTATGAGAATATTTGCAAATCAAGTCTAAAATTTATAATTTTGATATTTTTAAAATCCAAAAGAGTTTTTCAGGTTATAGCTTATTAGAATAAGCTAAAATAATATGTTTTAACGTAACAAAAGTTTAGAATTAGGATTTGTTAGTTAGAAAATCAAAACGTGTCGTTTTTAGGGTTTTAACCAAAAACGCATAGGTTTGAGGATTCAAGACTTTAACAAGAGTTCATATAGGATCTTAGAAGTCTTATGAATATTCTAAAACATATTATGAGCTTATTGAACAAGATGCTAGGTTAGTTTAAAATGGGTCAAAAATAAAATTAAAGGGGTGTCGGGTTTGGTTTGGTTTCGGCTTAGGATTTAGGGTTTTAATTCGAGTTAGGGTTAGGGTTTAGGATAGTTTAAGGTTTAGTATTAAGGTTTAGGATTAAGATTAGGGTTTTAGGATAAGGTTTAGGGTTTATTTTTAAGGTTTAAGGTTTAGTTTTAGGTTTAAAATGAAATTAGGGTTTTAGTGTTTCATTTAGGGTTTTTGGTTTTAGATTAGGGTTTTAGGATGACTTAGGGTTTAGGTTTAGGGTTTAGGAGTCATGCATTAAGTGTTTGTACCTTATGTTAAAGTGGTAGTAAAGTAAAATGACCTAGTTTGGTTTTCTTGCATTATTGACTTGTACATTGGGATTTAGAAAGTTGTAACTTGATTTAGGAGGGAAAGGATATTCAAATGTTGTACATTGTACACTTGTACACATGCTTTAAGGCTTACACATTCATTTTATATGTATACATTTCATATAATTAGGGTTTTGATATAAACGTTAACGGATAAAGTCTATTTTGATATAACGTTGTAAATGGTATGTTAAATGGATAATGTACTTGGTAAAAATGATATTAAGATATAGACTTGACATATTAGGATGTTTACATGATATAAATATAGATATAGATGGCATTGGTAGAGGTTACGTGAGCTCGTTTACTTTAGAGATGCAAGTTACGTTGCATAATGAGATAAAGCAAAAATTTCCCTGTAAAAAGGTGGTATACATATAATAGATGGATATTATAGTGCATCTAATTTAATAGATGGATAATTACATTGATGAAAATTACGGGTTGTTATATTAGTGGCCAAGGTACTTGAACCTGTAAATCTTATTTTTTCTAATTGACCAAGTAATTGAACTAAAAGGTCATGCGTGGTATTTCCCTGGTTCGTAAAAACACCACTGTTGGGATTCATGATTAGGGTTTTAGTGGATTAGGATTTTGTTAGGGTAGGGTTTGTATGTGAACAGTAAGTATAAATAAATTGTATGAAGAAAATGATTACCAACAGTAAACCGTGACCTATGCACGGAAGAAGACAATCATGACCGAGCACGAATAACACAAAACAAAACGCGACCTAAGCACGTTGTAAACAACCCCGTGACCTTAGCACGAAGGTAACAATGAGGTGACCTTGCACTTCAATAAACTTACGTGACCTGAGCACGTGGTAAAATAAAAAAAACACGACTGAAAAGAAAGTTAGGGTTTTGGTGTGAGATGACAGAGATCGATGGGTATTTTAGGGTTAGGATCGGTTTGTTTGACTTGATACCATGTAGGAGGGTAAAATCTCATATGTCATTCCATAAAACACGATACAATATATATTGGTACATGGACTATTCTAGAAGTGGGCTTGAGCCCAAGATAATAATCTACACTAACAATACGGGCTAACAGAGAGAAGATTCTTTTAGTGTTTTTATATTTTATGAAAGCAGTAAATCATATGTTGAGAGATTGGTTGGTTTTAGCTATTAAACTAAATATTAAATTAAGCTACTAGTGATAACAATATAATAAAGATTGTGTTTATTTAATCATGTATTACTCCCTAGATTGCTTCTCCTAGTGTTGTTGCTTTGTCATACTTGTGATGATCTATGTAATTATTTACTAAGTCATGAACGAATTACACGAACTGTTGATCCCAAAGAACAGATCTTTAACTCCTTAGCTTGATGTAAGGTTTAGTATCATTAGATAAATCGAAAGGCACTAAAATTGAAACTTTGAGTGTATGATATAAACTATGAGGAATCTAGTTTATACCACTAAGAAGAATAACAGTAATGAATGTTTGGTTATATCTTTGTTCATTCACAATTACTGTTCTATTCATTATACTTCTAGATATTAAGGTGTAGATTCCGCATACACTTTAGTATACATACAAAGTTTCTACAACAAGTTATTTTGGATTTATCCAAGGTAATTTAACTTTAGACAAGCTAAGGAATCGATCAAGGATTGGGATCAACAAGTGGTATCAGAGCTTTGCTTTGACAAACTTTGATCTAAAAGTCATGGAATTTGAATCTGCACATAGTAATACTACTGCTAAGCTACCCATACTCAAACTATGTGAGTATGAGATGTGGGTGATAAGAATTAAGCAGTACTTCTAGATACAAGACTATGCTCTATTGGAGGTCATAGAGAATGGTAACTCATAGGTGTCTGTACTACAAACAGCACAAGAGAATGGTACTTCAGTTACAAAGATGTCTATACCTGTAACTGCTGAAGAAAAGACCAACAAGAAGAATGATGTGAAGGCTAGAAGCTTGCTACTCATGGCTCTTCCCAATGAACATCAACTCACATTCAGTCAGTACACTGATGCTAAAACAATGTTTGCTGCCATCAAAACACGATTTGGAGGTAATGAAGCTACTAAGAAAACACAGAAGACACTTTTGAAGCAACAATATGAAAATTTTAGTGAATCAAGCGCATAGTCTCTTGACTCTACCTTTAACAAGCTTTAGAAGATTCTCAGTAGGCTTTTAATTTTAGGTGTGGTCATCGCTCAAGAAGACTTAAATTCAAAATTTTTGAACAGCTTGCCTCCTGAGTGGAATACGCATGTTGTAGTCTGGATGAATAAGGCTGAAATTAAAACAATGAACATCGATGATTTGTACAACAACTTCAAGATTGTTGAACAAAGTATAAAGAAATCTGTTGGTGCAAGTAGTGGTGCTCAAAACTTAGCCTTTATGACTGCTCCAAGCACTAGCAGTACTAATGATGTTAATACTGCTATACCTGCATATGAAGTTAGTACTGCTAGCCCTAATGTTAACACTGCTAGTCCTCAAGTTAGTACTGCTAGCTTCAGTGATAATGTTGTGTATGCTTTCATGGTTGAGAATCCCAATGGTTCTAATCTCCTGCAGCAAGACTTAGAGAAATTCTTGAAGTGGATCTAGAAAGCATGGATTTGATAGTGGCAGTTATCTTGCTAAGTATGAGGTAAAGATAATACTCATAAGAGACAGCAAGAAAATTTTCATTAATGCTAATGATACTGCTGGGTATGATAAATCCAAGGTAGAGTGTTTCAACTGTCATAAGATGGGACACTTTGCCAGGGAGTGTAGAGCACCAAGGAACAAGGAGGGTCAGTTCAGAAATCAAGACAACACTAGGAAGCAAGGAAACAATGAAGACACATCTTCAAAGGCAATGTTGGCTATAGATGGTGTTGGTTTTGACTGGAGTGACATGGCAGAAGAAAACATGTTAAAACATACATGGCTTCTAATGGCGTTTTTCAGACTCTGAGTATACAATGATAAAAACTTGCCTCTAAACTATATGAAACTATGAACACTTTATTTTTCATTTTAAGAAACAGTGTGATGATGTGATTGTTAAAGTTAATCATACTGAATTTTACAGCAGTACTTATTAAAATAGAGGTTTAGCAACAGTAGAGAACAATTTATCACATATAGAAAGGAACGTGGGTCTTTTTAGTAAAGAAGTTGCTGTTCTGAAAAAGAGAAGTAGCTTGCAAAAGACTATGAAATAATGTGGCTTAAAAGTGCGTTTGAAAAGTTAAGCAGAAAAGGGGCATTAAATTTAAAATTAAGAAATTTGATAAGGCCTCAAAAGACGTAGACAAGTTGTTAGGGAGTCAGATAACTGACAAAAGTAAAAAGAGTTTGGGGTATAGTGCAGTTCCTCCACCTCATCCTTTAATCTATAATAGACCTAAAAAGCTTGATTTGTCTTATTCTGGTCTTGATGAATTCAAAGGCTATGGTATGAGAATTGTAGCAGAGTCTATCATTGTTAGTGGTCAAAAATCAGTGATTTCTAAGAAAATTTGATGAATCTTGGTAAAAGAAACAAGTATAAAAGATACAAGTAGCTTTGTTGAGTCTTCACTTAATGTTGATAAAGAAACTATTTTTCCTGTTGATAAAAAGGTAGAGTCTATCAAACCTAAAAATCATAAAACCCAGTTAAAAAGTCAGTGAGGTATGCTGAGATGTATATGTCATAAACTCCTAGGGGGAATCAAAGGAATTGGAATGGACAGAAGTCCAATCAACTAGGAAGTGATTTTGTGAGGTATAACAAAGCTTGCTTTACTTGTGGGAGTTTTAATCATGTACAAGCTCAGTGTTAATATACCATCCCCCGCCCCCCCCCCCCCCCCCCCCCCAAAGGGAAAGGATGGTATATGGGAATAATTATAACAGGGTGAACTACAACTATACTACCAAAAGGACTCACCCTAATGCTCAAAGGAACATGGTTCCAATAGCTGTTTTAATGAAAACTGGCCTAAAACCATTTAATACTGCCAGGACAGTTAATACTGCTCATCCCAAATCTACAGTTTTTAGTGCTAAACCAATGTCATGTTTTCTAAAAACAACACAATCAACTGTAAGAAGACCCTTTCAATCTAAAACAACATTATCTAACAAAAGGTTTACACATAAAGTTAATACTGCCAAGTCACAAGCAGTTAATACTACTAGGCCATAAGCAGTTAATACTGCTATGCCAAAAGCAATTAAAACTGCTAGGCCAAATTCTGCAGTTGTTAATTCAGTTAGGGTTAATCAGGCAAATGCTGTAAAGGCCTCAGTATGTTGGGTTTGGAGACCTACCAAACCTAATAGTGCATCAATCACCTTGAAGAAACATAATTACATTGATGTACGAGGCAGATCCAAGTCAGTGATGGCTTGGGTCCCCAAAGGAATCTAATTTCCTTATTTTTATGTACAGGGCAAGCCACAACAAGATGATACAGGATTTGTTGATTGTGGATGCTCAAGACACATGACTGGGAACATAGCTTATCTCTTAGATTTCAAGGAATTTGATGGAGGTTATGTTACATTTGGGGGAGGAGCTCATGGTGGTAGAATTTCTGGTAAAGGAACACTTAAAACTGATAGTCTTGATTTTGAAGATGTATACTTTGTCAATGAGTTAAAATTCAATCTTTTTAGTATCTTACAGATGTGTGACAAAAGACTATGTCATTTTTACTGACACTGTAATGTCTTGTCTTATATACTAATTTTAAGTTGACTGATGAAAATCATATACTCTTAAAATTCTAGAAGGACATTATTGTACAGTTTTGATTGAAGACATTATCCTAAAGAGAGTTTAACTTGTTTTGTTGGCACAAAGGGCTACATTACGATGAATCAATGTTGGCATTGGTGGCTGGTGATATATTTTGAAGACATAAAATAAGCTTGTTTAGGGATATCTTGTAAGAGGATTGCTACAAAAATGTTTTGAAATGACAAAACCTGTGTTGCTTGTCTAAAAGGGAAGCATCACAGAGGCTTTTGTAAGTCAAAGTTCTGATCCAATTACTAAGCCTTTGTTTATGCTTCATATGGATTTGTTTGGTCTAACCTTTTTGAGTAGTTTAATGCATAAGAAGTATTGCTTAGTGTGACAATGGAACTGAGTTCAAAAATAGTGTAATGAATCAGTTCTGTGAAATGAAGGGTATTAAGAGGGAATTCAGTGTTGCTAGGACTCCTCAGCAGAATGGTGTTGCTGAGAGGAGAAATAGAACACTGATAGAAGCTGCAAGAACTATGTTAGTTGACTCTAAGTTGCCAATCACCTTTTGGGCTGAAGCAGTTAATACTGCTTGTTATGTGCTAAATAGGGTCTTAGTCATTAAGCCTCATACCAAAACACCTTATGAAGTTATTCATGGAAGAACCCCATTGATAGACTTTATGAAACCTTTTGGGTGTTCTGTTACCATCTTAAATACCAGGGATCATCTAGGCAAGTTTGATGGAAAAGATGATGAAAGATTTTTTGTTGGGTACTTTGTGGTTAGCAAGGCTATGAGAGTATTTAACAAGAGGACCAAGATAGTTGAAGAGACTTTAAACATTAGATTTCTTGAAAATACACCTAATGTGACAGGAAATGGACCAGACTGGCTTTTTAATGTTGATTCTTTGACAATATCTATGAACTATGTGCCAGTTGTTGCAGGAAAACAAACTAATGGTATTGCAGGAACTAGAGATTACATTGTTACATGTCAAGCTAAGAAGAAGATAGAACATGAACAAGAATTCATCCTAATACCTTTATGTACAACTAATCCATTAATCTCTCAAGGTCCTAAGGATAGTGAAGAAGATTCTGGAATGAAGCCTACAGATGTATATGAAAGTGGAGCTTTAGATAAAGATGGGGAGGATGATTAAGCCACAAGAAGTGTGTTTGAAAGGCTACTTCAACAAGAAAAGTAGCCTGTATATCCTAACAGCACTAATAGTGTTAATACTATTAGTACATATGTTAGTGATGCTAGACCATCTTTTACTAATGATGATCCATCATCTCCAGTTAATACTGCTGAAGCTTCTAATGCATTTGCGGAACATCTATTTGAAAGATTTTCTCCTTTCAAAAATGCATTTACACTTCCACCTGTATCAAATGTGACTCCAATAGATGATACTATATTTTTTGTAATGCTTATGATGATGAAGATGTGGGTGCAGCAACTGACCTAAACAACTTAGAAACAACCATGAATGTCAGTCCTATTCCTACAACCAGAATTGACAAGGATCATCCTAAAGACCAGATCATTGGAGACTTAACTTCAGCTATTCAAACAAGGAGAATGACCAAGATTTCTGATGAACATGCTATGGTCAGTTACATTAATAAACAAAGGAGAACAAATCATAAAGATTATCAAAATTGCTTATTTTCCTATTTTCTCTCTCAAAATGAACCTAAGAAAGTGATTCAAGCTCTGGAAGATCCAAGCTGGATAGAAGCAATGCAAGAGGAGCTTCTACAATTTCAACTTTAGAAGGTTTGGACACTGGTTGATCTACCTAATGATAAGAGGGCCATTAGAACCAAATGGGTCTTTAGAAACAAGAAAGATGAGAGAGGAATTGTCATTAGAAACAAGGCAAGACTGGTTGCACAAGATTCTATACCCAAAGAAGAAGGAATTGAGTATGATGAAGGTTTTGCTCCTATTGCTAGGATAGAAGCAATTAGGTTATTTTTAGACTATGCATCATTTATGGGGTTCATTGTGTACCAGATGGATGTGAAGAGTGCCTTCTTTATGGTAACTAAATAGAAGAGGATTTTATGCTTGTCAACCACCTGGTTTGAAGATCCATAGTACCTTAATAAAAAGTGTAAAAGGGAGAAAAAGCTTATATGGTCTACATCAAGCTCTTAAAGCCTGGTATGAGACTGTCTACCTACTTAATTGAAAATTGTCTTTAGAAGAGGCACCATTGATAAGACATTGTTCATCAAGAAGGACAAAGGTGATATCTTGTTAGTTCATGTGTATTTGATGATAATCATCTTTTGGTAACAAAAAGTCTCAATGTGATGATTTGAGGTTAGATGCACAGAGATTCCAGATGAGTTCTATGAGGGAACTCACTTTCTTCTTAGGGTTACAAGTACAACAGAAGAAGGATGTAATATTCTTATATCCAAGACAATATGTGGCTGACATATTGAAGAAGTTTGATTTTGCCACTATGAAGACAGCAAGCACTCCCATGGAACCTAACAAGGCATTGATCAAGGATGAAGAAGCTAATAGTGTGGATGTTCATTTATACAGATCATTGATGTACCTAACAGCTTTTAAACCAGACATGACTTTTGTTGTTTGTGCTTGTGCAAGGTTTCAAGTTACTCCAAAGACTTTACATCTTCATGCTGTGAAGAGGGTCTTTAGATACTTAAAAGGCCAACCTAAATTGGGCATTTGGTATCCTAGAGATTCACCTTTTGACTTGGAACTTTTTCGATAGTGATTATGCTGGAGCTAGCCTTGACAAGAAATCCACAACAGGAGGTTGTCAATTTCTTGGCAAGAGGTTGATTTTATAGCAATGTAAGAAGCAGACTATAGTTGCAAATTCTACTACTGAAGCAGAGTATGTTGCTGCTACTAATTGTTGTGGATAGGTGCTATAGATCCAAAATCAAATGCTTGATTATGGGTTAAACTTTAAGAATACCAAGATTTTCATTGATAATGAAAGCACCATTTGTATTGTGAAGAATCCAGTGTTTCACTTTAAAACCAAGCACATAGAGATTAGGCACCATTTCATCAGAGATTGTTATGAGAAGAAGTTGATTCAAGTGATTAAGATTCACACAGACCATAATGTTGCAGATCTTCTCACAAAGGCTTTTGATGTTAGCAGGTTTAACTTTCTAATTACTAGCATTGGATTACTTAATCTCTAAAGTATTATTTGAGGGGAGGTTAATGTGTTTGGATAACAGTTCTTAACTTTTATTCATGGGTTATGCATAAATATAGATCCTTATGAATTCTTACATGTCTATCTAGTCTTTTCTAGTGTGCTTGTAATGAATAGAGGCATGTTGTTGTATAATTATTGAAGACAGAGTTAATACTTTTAGATATCTCTTAATACTGCTAGGCTTTGTTTATACAGCTGGATGAAACTTTGTACAAAAATTGATGATGCTAGGCTTAGTTAGTGCTGCTTACACAGGTTTAGTAATGAGATTGATGATTAGTATTGGGTTTCTACTGGTAACTATTTTGTTTATACTGCTAGGCAGAAAATTAGTACTGCCAGGCAAAAGTTAATACTGCTGAGCCAAAGTTAGTACTGCTGGGATATCATTAGAGTTACAAATGCTGAGCAAATTCTTAACCCTTGAAGCATTATTTGAGGAGAGGTCAATTAAGAATGAATAAAAGTGATTGATACATTAAGTAGATATGGATGAAGGGTCAGGACAACCCACTGATCCCCAACCCACATCCACATTTACTCAACTCTACAATAAAGAAAACAATCATTATTCCATCATCATGTCAACCCAAAAAGACCCACAAACATAGAAAATCCATAAGGACCACTGAGATATCTCAGTCTAGTAGACCTATTAATCTTGTTGCAGATGAGACTGTCTATAAGGAGTGGGAAGACAAAATGGAAAGGGCTGCCACTATTGCTTCTAGCTTAGATGCAGAATAGGACAGTGGTAACATAAATAGGACCCAATCCATGGCAACACTTAATGAGTCTTTTCCTCAGGAAACTAATTCAAGTAGTGGTCCCATGTGCCAAGATACCATATTAGGGGTGTAGATGCTCAAACTAGGTATGCGACTACATTTAAAAAGTCTAATGATCTACCTCTCTCAAGAGGTTACACACTTGGAAGTGGGGAGGACAGTATGAAACTAATAGAACTGATGGAACATTGTACAAAATTGTCAGATTTGGTGAGCAAAAAGAAAAGAGAGATGTCGTGAGTTGAAAAACAGAAAGAGAGATGTGTGAATAAAAACATAAAAGAGTGATTTTGTGAGCAAAAAGAATTAAGAGATATTGTGAGCATAAAAATAGAAAGAGAACTAGCGAGAAGAACTAATTGATGATAGAAATCCTTTTTAGAATGAAATTGAAGTTAATGCTGGCAACTCAAACTTAATGCTGTTAGCCTTAGGTTAATACTGGTAATATAACTTAATGTTGCTAAGCATAAAGTTTCTACTGCTGGTATACATTAATGCTGCTAAGCTTATGTTGATGCTGTTGAGTTACTGCTGTCGGGTTACTTACTACTGTTAGGCATAATTTAGTGCTGCCAGTTCAAGTTAATGTTGCTGAGGGTGATTCTATAAATACTTTGATTCAGGGTTTCATTCGATTATTTATTCGATTTCAATCATTCAAACACTCTCTAACCGTAAACCCTAACTCAATTTCATCTTTAATCATCAAAACACAACACAATGTCAACCCTAACTTTCTCTGACACTCACAACATGGTCGCATTCTTGGAAAAACCTGCTAAAAGTAATGGGTTTCATGAAATTATTGATTTTCTGAATGCTAACCAAATTCATTATGCTTTAACTGTCAATCCTACTATCTACACATCTTGCATTGAACAATTCTAGGCAACAGCAAAGGCAAAAACGGTTAATGGTGAACGTCAGTTACAAGCCCTAGTTGATAAGAAGAAGGTGATCATCACAAAGACAAGCATTAGAAGTGATCTTCACGTAGAAGATGCAGGTGGTACTGATTGTTTGCCAACTGCTACTATCTTTGAAGAACTGGCGAGGATGGGGTATGAAAAACCTTCTTAAAAGCTTACATTTTATAAAGCTTTCTTTTATCCACAATGGAAGTTCTTAATTAATACCATTATACAATGCCTTAGTGTCAAGACCACTACATGGAACAAATTCAGTATTACTATGGCCTCTACAATCATATGCTTGGCCACAAATCAAAATTTTAATCTGTCCAAGTACATTTTTAATGCTATGGTAAAGCACTTAGAGGGAGGGGTTAAATTTCTGATGTATCCATGATTTGTACAAGTGTTTATTAATCAATAGCTTGGTGATATGTCACATCACAAGAAGATTTATGTTAACCCCTCACACACAAAGAAAATCTTTGCCAACATGAAGAGAGAAGGAAAAGACTTTTCTAGGAGACTAACACCCCTGTTTGCAACAATGATGGTTCAAGCTAATCAAGAAGAGGGTGTAGATTCAGGCATTCCTATTGCTTCTCAACAGATACCCATTACTATTCAACCATCTACATCTAAACCCTAGAAGAAACAGTCTAGGAGGAAGCAGAAAAAGACTATTGCAGTTCCTTACCCTAGTGATTCTATTGCTGATGTACCAAATGAGGAGTCTGTGCCTACACATTCCAATGATCCACTGCTCAGTGGTGAGGATAGATTGAAACTCACTAATTTGATGGATATGTGTACCAAATTGTTTGAGAGAGTTCTTCACTTGGAACATACTAAGACTGCTCAAGCTCAGAAGATCACAAATTTGTAGCTGAGAGTTAAAAAGTTAGAGAAGAAAGAAGGGTTAAGAACTCATAAATTCAAGAGATTATACAAGGTTGGTGTCACAAAAAGAGTAGAATACTCAGATGATGAAAGTTTAGGTGCTCAGGTGGATGCATCTAAACAGGGGAGGAGTATTGAAGACATTGACAAGGATGCTAAAGTTTATTTCGTTGATGAAACCCAGGGGAGGTCAGATGATGCAAAAATGTTTGATACAGATGCTCTTATTGGTAATGATGTTTTTGTTGAAAATGATATGATTGAAAAACACCAAGATGTGATTCCTAAAGAAGTTAGTACTGTTGCTCCCTCTACTACTGTTGTGTCACCACCTGTTATAACTGAAGTAAAGATTACCTTAGCTCAAACATTGGCTAAATTGAAGAGTGTAAAATCTAAGGTTGTGATACAAGAGCCAGTATAGAGTACAACCACAACAGCACCTTCAACAATTCCCAAAGCTAAAGGCATTACATTTAGAGATGCTGGTGAAATAACATCCCTAAGTCCCCTACCATGCCCCATGATTCACCTCTCCTAAGAGGTCACACAACCTAAAGTGAGAGGGCAATAATAATACTACATGAATTAACGGTTCTATGTACAAAATTGTCAAACAAAGTCGACAGCTTGGAGACAAAATTGAAGCAAACAAAATAAACCTATGGTGCTGCTTTAACTAAACTTATCAAAAAGGTAAAGAAGTTAAAGCAGACTGTCAAGACAGCCCAAGCTAGAAGGAGAGCCAAGATTGTAGTCTCAGATGATAAGGAGAGTTCAGAGAATACTTCCAAACAGGGGAGGATGATAGAAGACATTGATCAAGATGCAAGAATTTCCTTGGTTACTCCTACAAAGGTTAGTAGTCAAGAAGACCAATCTGAAGATCAGTTAGGAGTTCTTAGTGCAGCTAAAGGTCTTGCAGATGCAGCTAAGAAAAATGTCAACACTTATACTAGAAGAAGAAGAGCAGTTAGTATTGGCGATAAAGGAGTTAGTACTACTAGTAGGATATTTAGTACTACTGAAATAATAGATAAGTAATGCTGTGTGGCATTAATGCCAGTTAGTACTGCTGGTATGGTTTAACAAGTTAACATCATTATTCCTTCATCAAGTGAAACTACAAAGGATAAGGGTAAAGCCATTATGCAAGAGTCTGAGCAACCAAAGAAGATCAAAAAGAGAGTTCAGATTTAGATGAGCCTTGATGAAGAATTAGCTCATAAGTTGCATGAAGAAGAACAAGCAAGATTCAATGTAGAACAAAAAGCAAAGTTTAATGCAAAACAAGAAGAGCTACTTACAAGTGAGACTATTGAAGATAAAGCTAATCCCCCAGTTGCTGATATTAATTGGGATGATGTTCAAGCTCAGATTCAAGCAGATGAGGATCTAGCTCATAAACTGTTAGAGGAAGAAAGGGAAAATCTATCCATTGAAGAAAGGGCAAGACTACTTACAGAACTCATTGACAAGAGAAAGAAGCTACAAGCAGCACATATGAGGCAATCAGAAATAAACCTCTAACCATGTCTCAGCAAAGATAGAACCCAAAAAGAGCACATTATGAAAGAAATATGGCAGAGGATACAAGATGGAACACTTCAAGGGAAAGGGGGTGAAGCTTTTATGAAGTCAAGGAGATGTTTGATAATGTTTACAAACAGGTTACCTCATTTGTGCCTATGGAATCTATTATGGAAAAATAAAGAATAAAAAGAGGAGATCTAAATCTCCAAGAAGAAAGTTTAAAAAGGCAAAAGACTGGAGAAGGCTCAAAACCAACTGAAGAACTAAAAGCAAATGAGATATCACAAGAGGATTTACAACAAATGATAATGGTAAAGTCCAGTAGAAGTAAGTTTTATGTTGAAGCCTTATACAAGTCAAATATCCACTCATAACTGGGAGTTTTACACGCTGAAGACACAAGAAAGTATTGGAAAATTATCAGATTTGGAAACCATACATAAGCTTATTAGACCTTTGATGATATGTTAAAGAAATTTGATAGAGATGACCTGGATAAGCTATAAAGTTTGGTTAAAAAAAGATTCAGTTCAACAAATCCTACTGATGACAAAGAAAGAACATTATGGGTTGAATTAAAGAGGTTATTTGAACCTGATACTGATGACATTCTGTGGAAGCTTCAAAGGTATATGCATGATCCATTGACATGGAGGTTATATGATACATGTGGTGTTCACCATGTATCTATAGATAGAGGACATGATATCTTCATGTTGGTTGAGAAAGATTATCCACTGACAAGAGGGCTATTGACTTTGATGCTGTGTAACAAGCTGCAAGTGGATCAATATTCAGAGATGGCAGATGAGCTTTTAAAGAAAATTGTCATACTAGCAAACAGACCAAGACAGTAAAGTGTTTGGAAGCATCCTCTCAGCACAAATGGTTTAATTTGAAGAAACTTGATAATTAACAAGATGAATATCAAGTTTAGGGGAGGATTGTTAGGAATAAAGGATTCTTAAGTTTGTACTGCTAGGTATAAGAGTTTCTACTGCTAGTTGAAAAAACTACTGCTTCTAAAGATTAAGAGAAAATAATCTAAGTCATTAGTACTGTTAGTGTTATAGTTAGTACTGTCAGTACAAAATGTTAGTACTGTCAGTTTATTAGTACTAATAGCTATAATAGTTAGTACTATTAGTTATAATAGTTAGTACTGCTTATGTGATATGCATGAGATATATTAGGAATAGATATGCATGATCATGTAACGTGTTTTGTAAGCCCATTAGGGTTTCCTTGGTGTATAAAAGGAACCCTACTTCATAGATCTAGATATCAGTTTTTCATATTAGTATTCATAGTTTTCATAGAAATCATAGTTAGTATTCATAGCTATTTTGTAACTCAAAATAGTATTCAATATATTGAAAGTTTAGTAAAGATCTTGTTTTTGCTATCTCATTGTTCTTCTGAGTATTGCAAACTAGATTCCGCATAGTTTGTGATATTCTTAATCTTAGTTTCTACTATAGTTGTCTTGGATCTATCCAATATAACTAAGCTTTAACAAGCTTAGTAAGATCTGTCAAGAAGGGATCAACACTAGACACAATAATTCTATCACAATTAAAGCATCCTTATTTGCTGATTATAATCTATCTTAGGGATTTAAGCAATGTTGATCTTGTTAAACCCTAGCTCATAGAGACTTTACCCACTTATCGCTTAATGGTGATTTATACACTAGTAGTCCACTTGTCCAACTATCCAATGGAATTAGAACGTTATTTGTTGAATTATCTAGGTTTACCTTCTAGTCAACACGATCAATAAACCATTGGCAATATCCAATTAACTAGTTAAGCCCGAAACGTATCCTAGACACAAATTTAGCAGGACAATATTTGTGATCCTATGGTTCTAGATGTATAAATCAGAATATGGAGAGCTATTCCAGACTCTAGATTACTTGGTCTGTATCACTAGATCCAGTTGAATGATAGGTCGCATAAAAAAGCGCGTAAACAAGTATAAATTGATAAACATAAACAAGCATTCAACGATAAATCAAGAAATCGAGATAAACAAATACCAAACATTCAGATCTTCATAATAATGGCTAATATCCGAAGGTATTAGCCTTCAAACATCATAATAAATAAAAAACAATTATTTAGCCAAGGTAAACTAACCGAGTTAACGAATGATACCAAAAACTAAATGATTACTAAAGTATATGGAATTACACGTTTTCTCCTATGGAATTGATAGCGTTGCTCGACATCTTCTGCTCTTTTTCTCCTCTGGAAATCAACTTTTGTGGTTTAGGTATCGAGAATATGATTTAGCACACTTAAAACTTGTTTTTGGGTTTTGTATTTATAGGGTCTGGAAGTCGGTTCGATACGGGGTATCCAAAGGATTGGATATGGCGTATTGGGGGTTTCTTAGAGTAGGGACCACGTTTGATATCTTCCAGAATATTCACATACTATATCTTCAATACGGCGTATTGACTTCTTCTGGATACGGCGTATTGATCTTCATTCCTTTGTGGTCTTTGGTGAGTGCAGGCACGGATACGCCGTATCTTCCTTAATGGATACGGCGTATTGGTTGTCAGAATCATTAATCTTCAAAATATCTTCATTTAAGCTCCAGAATGCGCGCCTTTTGCTAATATTCACCAAGTACTCCATAATTACTACAATTCTCAAATATAAATGATTAAGTAATAATTCTTTGCAATAACTATACAAAATGGGTTAATAACATGGGATAAATGATGCTATAAAATAGACGTTATTTGATGTCATCAAATATCCCCCCACTTAAATCCTACTTGTCCTCAAGTAGCCTTTAGAAGTTTATAAAAATATATCCCTAAGGATATTTTCCATTAAAGCATTTATTTGATCTATTACAAGTACACAACCAAACACCTCACGAAATAGGAAGATGAAAACACTCAAATCACTCAACTAATCTATATGGTAACATGTAACTAATTCGCTCAATTGCTCGGTCGTGACGAGTATTCTATCATAAGCTTGGCAAGGATACATATCTCCACCACTAAAGCCAAGGAGTAACAAGTTTATAAAAGTAAATATGGGTTTTTATGGAAAGGCTTACGGTTGATCATTCTATAATCTTTCACCAGAAGTACCACTCCAACAAGGCAGCTGAAGCACACATACATGGCCGTAACGACAGAATAGACATGTGTGTTCGATCACATCCCCATTCGAATTTAACCAACGGTTAGGATGAAGAATGATATAGGGATCCATATCTTCTAGCAAAGTTTCTCAAAGCAATAAGCTCTGATACCACTTGTTGTCCCAGTTGTAGGATACCTCTTCTTGGATCCCACTTTAATAGATCGAATTCCTTAAGCTTGTTTAAGGTTTAGTTATATTAGATAAATCTATAACAACTATAGTAGAAACTTTGTTAAGTGTATTAAAGATTATGTGAAATCTAATCTTTAATATTAGAAGAATTCTTAGTGAAATTGTAACACAAGATCATAATTCAACAAATAATAAAAGCTCCAATATTATTAAGAATAATATGAATACTCTCCTAGTATTAGGGTTACAAAACCTTGAAGCTATGAATAACACTTATCAATTCATAAAACATACACTAAACTCTATACCCTAGGACCTCCTTTTATACACCAATGAGTCCTAGTCGATTTACAATATATTCCAAAGACTTAGAATATTATCTATGATCTATTCTATAAATAACTAATACTTATCACATAAGTAATCTTTATCTCTAAAAAATCTTTATCCTTTCTTCTGTCTTTATCCTTTCTTTGATAGTAGAAACTCTTTTAGCAGTCTTAATCTTTAAGCAGTAGTAACTTATACACCTGCAACATTAACTGAGCACAAGTAGTAGTAACTACTTAGACTATTTTCTTTAATCTTCACCAGCAGTACTAACTTTACACTAGCAGTACTAATATATACTAACAGTAGTAACTGTGAACTAGCAGTACTAACTTTATACTAGCAGCACTAACTATTAGCATATTTTCCAATAAAGTTAATGAACAACACTAACTTTAGCTTAGCAGTAGTAACACAAACCTGAGCAGCAATAACTCTAAGATCATCAAGAATTCTTTTAATCCCAACAGAAACTCCCTTGATATTTGCTCGGTAGATTCTCCAATTTGAGTATATTAGCAAGATTGTGTGTTGAATAGTCGCCTTGAAGTTTCAAGACTCCAACACTTCAAGATCTCGAGATTTGTAAATTCTTCACCAATATTCGTCGATATTACTTTGCTTCCAAGGTCCTGTATAAAATACAGGAAAAAACGTGCATTCTTATCTTGGCATCTACGGCTAATTTGAACTAAAATAAACAAACTAAATACGGTCAGTCTGGTGGATGCGCCGTATCAAATTAATAAATACGCCGTATTCCAGAACTGACAATAATGTTTTTCAAGTGCAATAAAATAAAGACTGATAACGTCAAGACAATCAATACGCCGTATGGTATAAAGCGGATATGCCGTATTGATGTCTGAGAAGACACACTCGATAAAATTAAATAACAATTCGGGTTGTCTCCCAGGAAGCACTTTTGTTTATAGCAAATTCTTTCAGTTAGACTTGTCTTCAGCTTCACTTCTTAATTCCATCTCATGCACGCTAACGTGCCCACGTGTGAGCCATTCTTCCATCTTCGCATCTAGAATGTAATCGGGTCCTAAGTTCAATACTCCTTTGTAGAACCCTTTAAGCTTTTGGTACGAATGCGAGATTCCATTCGTCTTATCCTCTTCACTTACCTTCAGTAATAGTGGGATCTTGTTGCATTGCTCATTAGTGTGGTTTTTAAACCTCGGAAGTGATCATACCATTTGGTAAGTTATTTCATCATCACCATTGTAAATGGTAATCATTCCATCAAACCGTCTTGCTTTAATTCCAACTTTTCTTAAGAATGGTTCGCCAACAATAACATCGCCCATGCTTTTATCACGATAAGCATCCATATCTTCCAAAACTGCAAAGTCAGTTACAACATAATTGGTTCCAACAAAAATAGTAACATTCAATAAGGCTCCTATAACATTATACCCTTTGTACACTGTTATCCCACTAATAATCCATACACAACCTGATAAGCAAACCCAAATAAGCTTAAATAAGCCAAAAATAATAAGAAGAAAAAGCAAGGAAATGGAATGGTGAAATATTAGATTAGAAGAGAGAAAATGGTGAGTTACACACATAACAAATAAAGAAAATGTAACCAACACCCTCTCCATGTGTGGAGAGGGTTTCTTTTATACCCTTGGCCTATTACTTGGCACTTGGGCTTTCTTAATGGGCCGGGCTTGGCTTAACTTGGGCTTTGAACCCGAATCATAGATAATATTAGATTACTATCCAAGCCCATTAATACCCGACTAGCCTATTACATTACAAGACCTATTTGACTTTATAAGACCGATAACTTTCTTGTTTGACTTAATAAAATTAAGGCTAACAATCTCCCCTAATGTTGAGGTCTTCTTTGATCTCCCCAACGTTGACGATATGACGTTTGAGCTTTGCCTTCTTTGGTCTTGTCTTGTTTGTAATGGCTTTGTTAATTCATGCTTTGTGATCTTGATCTTGAGCCTTTATCTTTTGACTTTGAGTTCTTGAGATCTTTATCTTGCATCATCTCCTTGACTTGAATCATCTTGATTTGACATTCTCGATCATCTTGTGCTCTTGACCAACATGCTCATACTTGTTACATTCTTGTTTGACATATATGATCATAAGTCTAACAATCTTCCCCAATAGACGATTCTTTATTTGACTTTGAGGCTCTTTGATGGTGGGGAAGTTTAGAATCAACTATCTTTACGCTGAATGATTGACTTTGAAGGCTTGAGTATGAGCATGTGGTTTATGAATCCGACTTCGCTGGAATGAGGCTGCAACACCGTCGTCTAATCCTGAAATAAGACAGTTAGCAATAAAAGATGAATATGGCTTTGTCATTCATCTTGGGTTCGGTTGCATTAACCTCTGGTTTCCCGTTTTATTGTATAAATACTATACCTGTGATCAGGTAGATTCAAAGAATCTCCTTGACAGGGTTTCCAGCTCAAAGCGTAGGATCTTCTAACACAGATGTATTAGATTCACCATGCTTGCTAGTTCTCATTACTGGAACGTCTCAAAGCAGACAACACGATAAGAGTGAATCAGATAGTTACTATCTTTCTGATTAAGTCGTCAATTCATTTACTGGACCAAGATTGATATCCAGTTATCACAAGTTCGATTCATATAGAATCTTGCAAGTCACCTACCAAGAGCTAGCAGTTGCTTATGCGAAACACAGTCTCCATCCTTTCAAACCATTGAGTTAATTCAACAACTCCCTCAGTGCCTTTGAAATACAGAGGTTGGCACTTCATGAAGTCTTGATAGGTGCACTCTCGAGCAACGCGTTCAGTCCTCCTGACACCCGTTCCCGAGGTATGGCTGTCATCGCCATTCCTAGTTGCATCACGTGCTGCCAGTGCAGCAGTGACACCTTGATCAATCATTGCCTGAAGTTGGGCATTGGTGACAGATGTGGTAGTAGTTGTTGTTTCTGGGGCTGGTCTAGCCCTCGTGGTTCTTTTCGGTGCCATTTTCTTCAATCACAAAAAGTATAACACCCGTTAGATTTCATAAAATCTTAACCATGACATAACATATACACAATAAATAAAACAAGATCACATCCCACAGTGAAATATATAACTGAACTGAGTTCAACACTGGTATAGATAAATCGACATTCATTCACACAAATTCGATTACAACCAAAACATATTACATTCCTGACATAATACCACCATTCTATATATACATGGAAAACATACACGATTTCTTGATACAAGAAATTAAAATTACAAATCCTACAACCGTGCTAGCTGGGTATAAAACCCATAATACTTAGCCGGCTAACAAAAGATAGCTACGAATACAACATAAACCTAAAGCCCTACTAGCCGGGAGTCACCCGTGATACTTAGTAGGCTATATACAAAACAACTAGTCATAACCTGATCTATGAACTACTATCGGCCTCCTTCGGTGCAACTGGCGATGCTGGACCTCCAGATGGTCCCTACTGTCCCTGCAGTGTTGTCACATGTCCCTGTAAAGTGGTCACCTGTCCCTGTAGTGACTGCATCAATGTCAAAGTCTGCACAAGCTGCTCCTGTCAGGTATGGTCAAATGTCTGTAATGCTGCAATCTCTGCCTGCCTCCTGTGGTCTGCCTGTAGCATCTCTGAAGTCACAGTCTGACTCCTACGCTCAGCTGCCTACAACTGTGAAATCACTGCCTGCTAACCCATCACTATTGAGCATAATATAATAATCTCTGAACGTTCCATATAGCTAACCTCTATAGAGCGTCCCCATGCCTCTCGAGAAACCAGAGCCTCCTGATCTAGTAGTTGTGCAGTCTTATAGTGGTACTGACTATCATTATCCAATGTCTCAACTCTCTGATATATCTGGGTATGCCTGTCCTGAGTATCCCCTATCACAACATAGATGTCCTGCGTGTCCTGCTCCTGAACTTTAGCAAGCTCGGTCACCCTAGTATTGACCCCTTCAAGGGTCAACGGTGCTACCTCCTCAACAGCCTCTCTCGGGTCTATCCAAACATCTTTAATCCCATAGTCGACCTCCTCGGCTCTCTGTCGTCTGATCTCGGTATCTATAGTACCGAAAAACCCATAGTCTACCTTACGACCTCCAATCAGTCTAGCGGCAGCAGCAGCTGAACTCTCTCCCACCTCGCATCTCGGACCAAGATCAATACCCAACCTCTTCCGAGGTGGTAGTGTAATCTCGGGTCTGTCTGCCCTGCGGTCAGAAGATAGTAACTGCAAAGGTGGTGATGAAGTAGGTAGTGGTAATGGATGAGAAGTGGATGGTGTCTCGGCTCTCAGCCGGATCATAGCAGCTCGATAGCCCAACGGACGGATAGGACTAGCAGGTGGTGATGGAGGTAGTACAGGTACTGGTGGTGGTACTAGGAGTGGTGGTGAAGGTATCTGTGGTAGTGGTGATGATAATGGAGTAAGTGGTGATGATGGTGGAGTGGTTAAGGCAAGAAGTCGCTCGACCTCTTCCCTAGGAGGAAGTGATATGGATGGCTCATCCCGGATAGATATCCTGGCAGTCATACGGTGTACAGGTGGGACAGAGTCGGCCGGAGCTGGGTGCTCCTCCTCCTCATCATCACCCTGGTCAGCGGGATAGTCAGCAGGATCCTCCTCCGGATCCTCATCATCATTAGCCTCCAGCTCCTCCTCCAGATCAGACTCGGGAACATATCCTGATGAATCTGTAGTGGGTGAGGCAGCAGTAGGCAGTGGCTGCTCCTCTGCTGGGAGTATCTCATCCTCGAGTGGCATGTACTCAGGGTACATCGGCTCAGGAACAAAGACCAGTGGGGGTGGTGACTACGGCTCCTCGGGGCCAGGCATGTAGTCAGGCGATGGTGGAGCCTGATAAGCAACCACTATGTAAGCATATGGGTCCTCTGGCATAATAGGTGGTCCGTCGACTCCTGGTGAACCTATGTCTGACCTATCTTCAAATGGACTGGACACTGCCGTGTAGGTGACTGTGGAATCTTCCGAATCTGACATCATAATATCTAAAAATCAAAAGTAGCTTACATAAGTATTTAGTATAAGACTCTTATAGTAATATACATATTATATTATAACACGTATATCAATCATGAATGCATCTAGTCTAACCAACTAATGCAGCAACTAGTATATGCATGTATATCCCATGCAACCCCTTTTGCACTAAAGCAATGTTTTGAAAATGGTTATAGTCTAGCAAAAACATTTTGACCTGGTTCTCTATAACATTGGCTCTTGATGCCAATATGTAACACCCCCAAAATGGGTCGCAGCGGAATAAGGATCTCCAGGGCATGTTACTTCATAGATCAATAGCACAAGACATATAAGAACGACAATAAAAGTCGTTTAAACTGATACATTGGATTTAATAAAAGACTTTATACAAAAGCATATAGCTTTACTTGTTCATTGTTCAACATTTCAAAAGATTTCCAATCCTGCCATATATATTACCAAAATATAATGCATTCAAATCTTTAAGCGTGATATCCAAAATGTGACACCAATGTATCCCTGGCACCTCGTGCCTATTGACCACCTGAAAACATTGCTTTAAAACGTCAACAAAATTGTTGGTGAATTCATAGGTTTATGTAAATAAATTATGCAGGACCGCAAGACTTTTCCCGTGATAATGCAACACATGCAGACATTACAAAACCCGATTACTGTTGCACTAAGCTCATAACACTGAAGCTAGACTTATATTACTGCTATGCAAGTTACGCAGTTCTGCCCATAACATCTCTGCTATATAAATTTCGCAGTTCTGTCCATACCGATGTTGTAACCCCGCAACATCCAAAACCGACCGGTTATAACGTTCGTTCCCGGTGATAACTAATCACCCGAACGGGGGTTGTCAATCCTAATAGATCTATTTTACAACACTCGCGCTTCCAAACCAGGAATTAACAGTTCATGATCAGTGGGCTCAGATAGGTTATTGCTACTTAGGCAAACACGTAATCAATAAAATAACCACTTGCGTCCAATTTATAAAACAAAGCATGTTTCTACCCCAAAACTTGTAAATCAGTAAAACTGTAAAAAGTGGGGCTATGAACTCACCTCAAGTGAGTGATTCGATAATATACTTCACACGTGAAAACGCGTCACTAAATCGTCCGAATGCAACCTATATATTTATAGGTCATATAAGTACCAAGTAATTTGATTTACTACATCAAATATAATCCTATATTAGTTACATCATACTATCGTTCGGGCTAATCATAATAAGAAGGTCGGTAGTGGACGTATGAGGAGCTAGGACACTTTAAATCGTAAATCCAACAACTCGTCGATACGCCACCCCGAAGAGGCCTCATTATGAAACTCCCTAGTAATATAGTACTTTGATAACCACATATAATTCTATATAGCTACATCACCGTCTAATCGTTTTCGTGAAATCAAATTTATAAAGTAAAAACGTTTAAAAATACGCCTTTAGCAAAAATGACCTAACTTTATCGTTTTAAGTCCGTTTCTCGCGTTTCTTACGTCCATGCTTTCGTATTAAGACAAGTGATCAAAATATTACATTTTTAAGTTTTCAACATTCTGTGGTGAATAGTGTTTTTACTATTCATAACAGCTATAAACTTATTTTTATGTTTTAATTAGCGTAAACTCGTAAATGTAATAACTTATCCGTTTTAATCCCGATTTTAGCGATTCCTTTGAGCACGTCTTTGTTATTGAAAGATATATCATATTTTATAAAGTTGGGTCTGCTGATTAATAGTAACTTTTACTGTTCATTGTTTATAAAATCACTTTTATAAACTTTAATTATTGTAAACGTCGTAGTTTATTCGTTATAGCTCCGTTTTTAGCGATTCTTTCGAGCACGTTCTCGTAATTAAACGTTCTATTTATTTATGATGTTTTTCAAAAATAAAGTCTCCTGATGAACAGTAACTTTTTATAAAAGTATTAATTATCGTAAACTTGTTATAGTCGTATCTTATTCGTTATAAATCGGTTTTTCGAGTTTCTTATCATTTTGGAATTGTCATGAGGCGTAGTATTTTATAAAAATGATAACCCCACTGTTTGGATTTCGAATCCAAACAGCCCTTTTTGTATCTTATATATACTTAATTATATACTTGAGTTTTATATACTTTTCAACAATTTAAAATACCACAATTCCTTTTTTTATTTGTTAAACTTACATAATATGACCTATGGTCAGTAATATATATATAGTCCAAGATCCATATTTTTGTCCTTAAGTCCAAGATAACATGTTCATACCAAGGCTTAAAACCTTAAACTTTCTTAAGTACACTTTTAACCATAAACATATATAACTTTTTATACTTTAACCAACATGTTACCACACTTATAATTTCATTATTCCATGATATTACCCATCACATATCATATTAAAAAGTGTTAAAAATCATGATCACAAGTAAGTTATCCATTTAACATGTTTAAAAGCCCTAAATGGTGATTTAGTTATATAGAACATGTAAACACATAAAATCATAATTATGAAATGACTAGGGTTTTAGATAACCTTGTATGAATGAGTAGTGAAAAGGAGAACAATCACACCCTTGCAATTTAAACCACTGGCTTGAAAATATAAGGTAAAAACCCTAATTTTCCCAAGTAACCCTAGCATTCCTTTTCTTGCTTCAACCTTCTTAATCAACCAACCAAGCTTCCAAACCTTTTTGTATGACCTTAGATATGTTCTTAGTTACTTGTGTAAGTGGTAAAATAAATTGTATGGAATTATTGTGGGATGTGGGGGTTTGGTTGTGGCTTATGTAGAGAAAGAGAGAAAAGAGATTGCTTTTTTGATAAGTGTTTTGTATTGTGTGTTATCACTTGTAGTATTGGATTGATATATATGTATAAGGACTTATCCAAGTGGTAAAACAAAGACTATAAAAGTCCCATGGGGGGTGGGGGGGTCGGCCAACACAAGGAGCAAAAAGGGGGTGACTAGTGGTCAAAACCACTAGTCATGCCCTTAGTCTTCACCCACCTCATGGTGCACCTTGCTAGCTAATAAATGGAGTGTCCTCATGTCTCTTAATATGTAGAACATCCCATGAAATCTAGGGATTCAAGTGACTAGCTACTTTCTTGTTAAATAAAAATGTTACTTGAAATTGTTGGTAAAAATGAAAGTATCATAGAATGTGTAGTTATAATTTATCAAGTGTATACTTGTTTGATTTGTATATATAGGACGTGTATATGTATGTACATATGGATAAAGTTTTATAAACTTTGATCATTGTATATAAACATAGGTATTTGTTGAAGCTTAGATTAATTTTTACGGTTCCGAGAATACCTAATTGTCATTTATCGTGAAACGTAAACGCTTTCATGTATCCGACAAAAATAACTTGTGCAATGTTAATAATTATTCTCAAAATAATTACTTAACCTTTGCTTGACGTAAACAATAAATTGCTTGATGCCTGTTTACGTTAACTGATCATTTTTAGCTTACTTGATTTAACTTAACGATTTCGATTAAAAACAAATGCGTACAAACTAAAAATAAATAGTGAATTTATCAACGTCATACAATGACCTAAAATACGAGGTGTTATAAGCGTAACTTGGCATCCACTCATTATGTTGCAACGGCACTGGTAGTGATCCAAGAAAAGCAACCATTTTCTTCCATACATAAATTTTTCAAAATGGATTCAGTGTTTCCTGAAGGGCAGGTGTACGGTCCATAGGGTTATCGTAATCTAAATATTTTGCAAAGCTCGGGCCATAAAATGGCTTTCCATTCTCATCTCTTTGCTCGATGATTTCTTTATCATCATCGCTGTATTTCTCCTCTTGCTTGTTCTTGACTGCGGCCATAGGAAATTTTTGGTTACAGACTCCGTCGAAAGTGGAAGTAGTTCCTTTAATTGTATTTATAATTCCTCCACAAGTATAAAGAAAGCTTCATCCCACAACTATTGGCACATCTTTGTCCACTGGTATATCTAGAATCAAGAATCTTGGTAGAATTGTAGTTACACCAACTTGGCATAAGAGATCCCTAAGGATCCCCATTGGTTCAACTTTTGAATGATCCAAGATTTTGATTTTATTTGCTATAGGTTTGGCTTCCCCTTTTTCTATCTTCATATAAATGCCATAAGGTAGAACATTAATGTTTGAGCCAGTATCAACTAGCGCATGTGTATCATATTTTCCTTCAATACGAATAGGAAGAACAAAAACTCCTGGGTCGTTCTTTATCATAATGTTTTATAGTTCCTTATCACTTCTTCTTCATCTCCTTCTACTTCCTCATCAAGCTTGAGTTTATCCATTAGGACATTATCGAGTAACTTTTTGTGTCAGTCACTATATTTAAGTGTCTCAATTATCGGCCTTGACTCTTGTAAGATCGTAATTCTTTCTAGAATGTCTTTTTCCAATGCTTCATGGTCATTTCTTTTTTATTCAATGGTTGTGTGATAATCAATGAAGGTCCTTCATCACTGTAAGTCATTTTGTAGTTCCCTTTTGTCTTTTTTTATTTTTGGAATTCTTTCCCATGCTACACACATACTGCGGTAATTCTAGCCCATCGATTTTCGGTATGTCCCCAAAATCTATACCTTCTAATATAGCGTCCCAATCATCTTCTGAGTTATCAGAGTTGTTGGTGTCATTATGAAAAGAGTCGCAATCAGGGTAGATAGTCATGATTTCTTTGCCAAACTCAACTATTCCTCTGGTCATTTTAAGGAATGATCTTTCAAGCACTATTCCTGGTATAGTATCATCTCTCATATGGTTGATGATAAATTTCACGAGATTAGATTCCCTTTTTAGGATGATTGGTAACCTTTATTTTACAACATTGTCTCCTTTTTTGTCTTTAAATCTCAAACATAGCTCAACTGTTAAGCTGTTCGAGATTAGGTTTTTATCGTTTTCCAAATTAATTTCCCCATCATATACTTCTAGACCGTTAACGAAACAAGGTGCAATGTGTCTTTCACTTTTCTCTTCTGTTTCCATTCGATAATATGTAAATTATTTTAACTCCTTCTTTCCTTTGCCATTTGTTGTATTACACTAATATGGTGTGTCCCATTCTCCTGTGCTTTCAATACCATTGTTCGATGTAACTCAATCATCCTTTCCTAGGCATAATCGTCATGTACTTGAGTTTGGGTCCATAATGTTCTTAGGATAGCACAACATCAAAGTAAACATTAGTGGGTTAGTAAAAGTAAAGTTGAGCAGTACTTTATATTCAGTTATCTTTAGAAAATATATAAGGATCAATAAACGGAGAAAAGTATTCATAATGAAAAGGATATGATGATTTTGTAAGCTGGTAAATAGGTAAGTACGGCGCACGTCACAGGAAGTGGGGCATACTTTCTGTGTTTTTTTAATTTTTTCAAATTTTTCAAAAAAAATCGTCGTACTTATAACCAAGTGTGACGTACTTTTTGGATTCCCAGTTAATAAATTTATCATTTTTAGATTTCTAATCATTCTAAACTCATTATTTTTATTAAATCCCAGATATTTGAAATAACTCCTAAGTTTAAATATGGCATTCACAACATAATCATGCAAAAGATCATAAACAATCATTCTCATATTTTTAAGATCCTTAAAGTAAACAGGCATGTCAAAACAGGTTATAAGCTCAACATCATAAACAAATATCACATCTAGGCAGACCATTTTAATAATCATTTGATAATTAGTGGTGCATTCAACATGTTTTAGATTTCTATAGCCATTCATCCTTTTATGGTTTTTAAAAAGTAGTAAGTAAGGAATAAACATTAAAATCTTTTCCTTTCTCATTTTGAAGTTGAAATTAAGTGTTTGAAATGTTTGTTTTTGGTTTAGGTTCATTACAGACTTCATTAATGTAAAGTTCTCAGCAAGTGCGGCATACTTCGTCAAAGGTGCGGCGTACTTCTTGTTTTTCCAGAAAAACTAGCGCACTAGATGCATGTGTGCCGTACTTTCTGCAGTAAAAATAATTTTTTGGGTCAGTTTGCCAGAAAACTGTACGGGGGGTAGTAAATTTTGGTTTTCAAAACATAAAATACTTAAACAAAAAACAATTCAAGCCCCGGCAACGGCACCAAAAACTTTGATGTGTTAATAAAGATTTAAATTTATAATACTAGTTTTAACCGATCTCCAACTAACACACGGGTAAAGTGTAACCCCCGTTTATAGCATAGATTTAGGGTAAGACCATGTCGTTCCACGGGATTGGTGTTTATGAAAAAGTTTATTAGTTTTGCAAAGGGTATCTCAAGATTTGTCACGAATCTAAGACACAGTTTAATGTTTTGATTAAATTGATTAATTAAAAGTATATTTGTTTGGGAAGGAGAACAACGAGGATGAGTAGAAGAATAATAGTGAACACATGAATAAAGATATAAACGCATAAGCAACCGGTAGTTAATTAAGCGTTTAACTATTTTATATAAAAGAAATTCCTTTCGGCCTTTAATCCTTTTTATATAAAATGATGTAAGATAGATTAATGTTTGGAAATGATAATAGTAAACTTTCTTATTCAAGTTCGTTAGACATAGGAATAAGCATTAAACATTTTATTACTTGGTTGAATAATCATTTTATTAGCTAATTCTCACAAAGCTAATATCGATTCATGACTCGAAATCAATCACTAGATGGAGCCTTTCGACCTAATTCCATATTTCATGAGAGATCAAATAATCAACAAAGATTAAGCATTCAAACATCAAGTTTAATATTATTACATCCACATTCATAAGTTATTCAATATGTTCGTACTACGACTCTCATTGATCCCAAACAAACATAGATGAACTACTCCATATTGATTGAAATAACACTCATATTAAGCAAGTTAAACTCAAAATTCATGTAATTATAGAAAAGAACAAGGTTTATACCAACTCCACAAGCTAAAATGTATGATTTTCCAAGAACTTATAACAACTAAAACCCGGAATTAGTGATCTACTCTATCACAACAGCTATTCCTTCGATCTTAGCTTACTTTCCTTCTTATTTGGATGAGCACCCCTTGGAATTAGATGAACAACAAGAGTGTTCTACCATAACTTCCAAAAGGGCCTCTTTAGAGTATTTTCTTGATTTAGAAGATTAGATGATGAGATTGATGTCTAAAACTCTGATTTTTGACTCCTATTTATAGCCCAAGTGAAGCTATCAGTTGGTGAGAAGAGGGGGATGAAAGTCCATGGAATCAATGCTCCAAATTAATGATTTGAGTTACTGCAGGCTAAAGTGGATTTGCGTTTCGGGCTATTTTTTCAGCGTGAATCTCATTGACGTGTCGTTGTATGTAGGTATATTTTATGTATCAAGTTTTACTATTTATATTTTGCCGACTTTACCTAAAACAACACAAATGGGCAGTGTACCCGATCAATTGTAGCTTTATGGGTAAGTAGGGTGTCGATCACTAAGAATGAGAGTGTAAATTCTAAGAATATCAGTATTTTACTAAGCTAAACTAATTCTAATTTATCCTATTCTAAACCTAAGCTGACGGCAATAAGGGGGGTTTTCAGCCTGAGAGACTAGCACAAGATTTAGTTTAATTAAACAGGGGAAATAAAGGGTAACATACACAAGCAAACAATTAGAAGATAAAGGAGCAGTCAAGCCTAATGTAGGTAAAACGTACTAACCATATTTAATCCAATTAAAACTTCGGTTTAGTTTATTAGTGCAATGATTGTCTTATCTCGTTGTTGATCTATCGTTCCTAGATTTAGGCGGTACTTCTTCCTAACACCGAGATATGGCAGTCCTATCACAACTAACCCTATCCGCATAAAGTACTTGTAACCCTTGCAGATTTTATAGTTCATAATGTTCTATTTTAGTCCTTTGACTTTTATCATTTTCTATTCCTGTTAAATCAAGTTCCAGGATTTTCAGTAATCAGTTTATTATCTATTTGATCGTTAGTGTTATTATTCTCTTTAATTATCTCATTATAGATGATTATATTTATATTTGATCAATCTCCAGGATATTTTCTCGCAAACAGGTTAAAATATCAAGCAACGCGTTTTGGCACATCCGTAAATGTTCAATTTACTTAAATTAAACCAAACTAACGGTAAATCATATTGTGTGAATATTCTAAGTTCATGGAAATGCCTTTTTGAATTCATTAAAAATACTAGAAAACTTCAGGTCATATTTTAAATCATGAGCTAAGGACTTTAGTTGACCCGACAAGTGACGGAAGGCATCTAGGATCCCCCTAAGATGCCACCACCAATCAAACCCCACAAAGAAGCAAGAAGGCAACATTTTAGCTAGTTTGTCCCAACCTTGGTACTATACCTTGTCCATTTGATGCCAAAATACACACACTTTATCTCACTTTGAAAACACACACTACACATTTTCTCTCTTTCTTTTCTTTGTTTCATCTGACCTCCAACACACACACAAACACATAATTTTTCCATATTTGATCAAAAACATGAAGGTTTGAGTGTTTCCGAGTTGATTCCAATAGGCGTAGGTATATAAAATCAACGTTTGGGTTGTCGGTTTAGTGCTTAATCTCATTTTTCAAAACCCTCTTTGTAAGTCATCTATTTCTGAAATATTTTTGTACTTTTAATAGTGTTATGATGCATAGATAATAGTTGTACGGTTTATTTTCTAAAAATTAAAAGCTTAAAGTTTTGAAATAAATATTAATGGGTTTTTGTTTGGTTCGAACGTGGGTACAAAGGTCAAGGGAAAGACCATTTTATTAATTTGGACGTGAGGTTGAATAACATTTATACTTAGTAGCTTAATTTTGTTTTTTTGGCTTAAAATAAGCTTATACGGCTTATTTATGGCTTATTTATTTCCGGCTTGAAAAGGGAACAAAGGAAAAGCGATTGTGGTTATTACCTATACTTGTCATATTTTTATAGCTTATTATTATAGCTTATTTTGCTAACTAGAAATAACTAATAGCTTATTAGCTTATTAAATAAGCTCTATGTTTGGTTTTTGGAGCTTATTTGCTCACGACAAGAAAAGGAAAGACCAAGGAAGTACTTTTGGTCATTTACCTCTTTCGCCATATTTTGTAGCTTATTGTTGTAGCTTATTGTCGTAACTAAAAGTACTTATAGCTTATTTGCTTATTTTCGAAACTAGCATAACTTATTTTGGGCTTATAAAACCCACGGCCCAATAAGGCCCAATAAGCCACGGCTTATTGTGGACCTTATTGAGGTCCGGCTTATTTTCATGGCTTTTGGTTATAGCTTATTTTGATATTAAGAACTTGCGTAGCTCAATGGCTTAATGATAAGCTAAAAATAGCTTATTGAGGGCTTAAAAGGCCACGACCCAATAAGCTAAGCCCAAACCATGGCTTAGTCTTGTTCCGTGAGCCTTGGCTTTTTTTTGTGGATTATTCATTGGACTTATTTTCTTAATGGGCTTGATAATGGGCCTAAAATAGGTTTTGAAACTAATAAACAATATTTTGGACAACTATTGGGTCTCAAGTCCCAATAAGCTAAAACTAGTTATTTTGGAAGATAAAAGCGGACTCTTAGTAACGATTTACACTTATATATATATTGGAATAGTTGAATAGTCATTTGAAGGAAATGCGTCTTGATAAATAACGTGAAATGTAGATTTTTAGTCGTTTTGTCAAAATTAATTTATTTAAGGGAAAGTGTTTGAAAAATGAGGTTTAAAAACCTTGGAAACGTCTTATAAACGAACGGGTCATGCCGAAATTTCACAAAAATATTATACTTAGAATATTTTACTAAAAACATAATTTCTTAGAAATCTGACAAAAGGACGAAATAAATAAAATATTATTAATTTAATAAACCGACTAAAAGACGAAAATATATTTTATAATTTTATAAATTATAAAACTTCTATTAATGATTTAGCGTAACTAAATTGTGTCACTTTTCATAACTAATACAATTAAACTGGGCAACTTAAGACTACCGGATAGATTACCTAAACATATTTATTAATAACTATTATCTAAGTCTTGATATTTTACTCGTCTAGTTTCTTAAGTAACATAACCATTACTATCTAACATACATACATTGGTATATCTTTTGTCGAGTCTAAATCACCAACCATCACACAACCAATAACATTAAAAGTGACCGTACAACGCACATTTTGACTTCTATGCATCAACCTTGAACATACAATTAAGAAACATATATCTAAAGTCGGACATTAACTGGATTAGGTCAAGTCTGGACGCCATTGCATACAATTGTTGATCATATCCTAAGTTACTTATCACTTTGCATAAAGGTGAGTTCTCGTAGCCCTACTTTTTTAAACTCTTTTCCGTTGGGGGAAAATGATACTCAAAACTTATTTCAACTACTTTTAATATTATGCAAAAACTTCTTATTCTTTTGGACAATGCTATGTGCCTATGATTGCTTATATGAATGTTATGTGAAAACTACGTGAATGCTATGCGAATACTATGAGATCTATCTATGCGAAGTTCCAATGTGAATTTATGCCCCCTATTATTTAGCCGACTGTGTAGCTCCAGCTAGTAGGCGATAGGTCCGGAGGACTATTAGCGCGCGGGGATTATATTGTTTTGTTGATTTGGGTTGGGATACCCTGGTATGAGTTGTTGATGTGTTGATCATTTGAATACTATTGCATGCATTTTTGCTTTTATATTGCACAATTGTCTACTACTTAAAAATCTTGCACAACAACTAGGTTTACTTCTAAACCTACGAGCTCACCAACGTAATGTTGACATTTTCGAGTATCATTTTCAAGTGATGCAATTGCTCGTTAAGTTCGAGATAGAATGCTTTAGAGACCTAAGCTATCCCGTAAGGGATCATTATCGAAGGATTTGCATTTGAGGCTTGTTTTCATATGGTTGTTCTTAGATTACTTTATAATTATCTCACCGCTATGTTGGGAGTTGGTTTGTAATAAATTTGAACTATGTGTTGTGTTCATTGACTATTTTGACACAAGTTTTCATACTTGTCGTCGGAGGATGTTTTGACACTTATGATATGCATCTTTAGATCTCTCTATATTGTATCATGTGTTATAACGATTCATTCTCCACCACGCCTCGTGTTTTTGCAATTGTCGGGGTGTGACAGATTGGTATCAGAGCACTGGTTATAGAGAATTTATTTAGTTTTGCATAGACTATAACCTAGGAACCTTCATATAGTTTGCATGATAGGATCTATGTGTGCCTATTACTTGCTTTTGCGTGTATGTATCGTATATCGTATTTCATATATCGTATATCGTCTATTGTATTAGTTAAGTCAATCACTGGGTTGTGTGGACTAGATACCAAGTATAACTGGGAAAGGATGCATCTATAAATACGGTGGCTAACGTAATTATAAATGCATCACAACCCATGTGAACTTGGATATCCTTCTCACTCAAATCGGTGCTGACACCCTAGGATATATATATATATATATATATATATATATATATATATATAATATATATATTTATATATTATATATAAATAGTATATATATATATATATATATGGCCGTCTATATGCAAAATCCATCACTGACCTAATGATTACTTGTAACCTCCCTCGTGTAGATAATGGTTTTAACAATGACAACTCGCAATGTTGGTCGATGCACTGCTACAACACAAGGTGGAGGGACAAGTGAATAGGATGGTCGAGAAGGTGAGAGGTCTAGAGACCAAGCAGGAAGTGGTAGAGGTGGCCAAGGAAATGGCCGAGGTAGCCAGGAGGTAGTAGGTGGTCCAGAAAGTGATCAGGGTAGTCAAGGAAGTAATCGAGGTAACGGAGTGAATGGAGGTGGTGGTGGAGTCCCCGACTTTGCTACCATCATCGCTCAGCAGTTGCAAAACCTACTACCCACCATTGTAGCACAAGTAGGAAACCACGTTAACAACCAAGGGAACAATAAGAACCAAGACGACAACGTCATCAATGACAACAACTAGGGTAATGTTAGGACCATGAACAATGGTCGAGGTGGTTGTTCATACAAGGAGTTCATGGCTTGTAACCCAAAGGATTATGATGGGAAGGGTGGTGCGATAGTCTACACTCGTTTGATTAAGAAAATGGAATCAGTCCAAGATATGAGTGGGTGTGGAGAGAACCAGAAGGTTAAGTATACTACCGGTTCTTTTATCGGTAAGGCACTAACCTGGTGAAACTCCCAGGTCCAGACTAGAGGTCGGGAAGCCACAGTTGGCATGACTTGGGAAGACTTTAAGACTTTGACGAGATAGGAGTTCTGTCCAAACAATGAGATGCAAAAGCTGGAAACTGAGTTTTGGTATCACGCCATGGTTGGAGCTGGCAATGCTGCGTACACTGATCGATTCCATGAGCTTGTTAGGTTAGTCCCTCATTTGGTTACCCCTGAGAACAAAATAATTAAGAGGTACATCTATGGCCTTGCTCCACAAATCTGTGCGATGGTGGTAGCAACGAAGCCAACAACAATTCAGAGTGTTGTACTAAAAGCAGGAATGCTAACAGATGAAGCAATTAGGAATGGAGCACTGAAGAAGATTACTAAGAAGAGAGGGAATAATGGAGAGCCAAGTAGGGATGGAAAGGCTAGGGATGATAATACGAGGTCTAGGACTGGAAGGGCATTTGCCACAATCACAAACCCAATTAGGAAGGAGTACACTGGTACAGCACCCAAATGCCCAAACTGCAACTATCACCATCAACCCGAAATGCCTTGTCGTTTATGTACAAACTGCAATCGATTGGGACACATTGCCAAGGATTGTAGGGTGGGGCCTAGGGTAGTGAATCCCCTGAATGATAGAAACCCGACTGATGCTCGTGGGGCATGCTTTGAATGTGGTGGTACTAACCACTACAAGGCAACATGTCTTAGGTTGAACCGAGTCCCAAGATCAGGAGGAAACCATCCAAATCAAGTGATGGCTATCGAGGGAGGACAAGGTCGTGGAAACAATGGCAACCAGACTCGTGGAAGAGCTTTTGTGATGGGAGCAGAGGAGGCTCGCCAAGACTCGAACATTGTGATGGGTACATTCACTTTAAACAATCACTATTCTACAACCCTATTCGATTCTGGTGCCGATTATAGCTTTGTTTCCACTACTTTCCTACCTATGTTAGACATAGAGCCTAGCAACTTAGGTTTTAGCTATTAGATCGAAATAGCTAGCAGCCAACTAGTAGAGATCAATAAGGTTATTCAAGGTTGAAAACTAGAGATAAAAGGTCATATCTTTGATATCGACTTGATACCATTTGGACACGGGAGCTTTAATGTAATCGTAGGAATGGACTAGTTGTCCAAGTTCAAGGACGAGATTTTTTTCCATGAGAAGGTAGTTAGGATTCCACTACTGAACGGCGAAATACTTAGAGTCTTAGGAGAAAGGCTAGAAGAGAAGGTGAGACATCTCTTGAGTGCGAAAGCCAAAGAGCAAAAACTGAAAGACATCATAGTCGTTAGAAACTTTTCCGAGGTATTTCCTGACGACCTATCAGGATTACCCCCTCCCTGAGAAATCGAATTTTGTATCGACTTAATCCTTGGGGAAAGCCAATCGCAAAGTCTCCCTATCATTTGGCGCCCTCTGAAATGGAGGAGTTGTCGAGTCAACTCAGAGAACTCCAAGACAAGGGTTTCATTCGACCAAGTTCATTGCCATGGGGAGCACTAGTATATTTGTCAAGAAGAAAGATGGTTCATTTAGGATGTGCATCGACTATAAAGAGTTGAATAAGCTGGCCATCAAGAACTGTTATCCCCTCCCCAAGATAGATGACCTATTTGATCAACTACAAGGATCACGGTACTTCTCTAAGATAAACCTTCGGTCCGGATACCATCATCTGAGAGTGCACAAGGACGACATTCCAAACACTGAATTTAGAATTTGATATGGACATTTTGAGTTCACAGTAATGCTCTTTGTTCTGATGAAAGCACCAGCAGTATTCAAGGACTTGATGAACCGAGTATGTAGACCATACCTAGACAAGTTTGTTATTGTATTCATAGATGACATTTTGATCTACTCTAAGATAAAAGAAGAACATGAAATGCATCTAGGGTTAATCTTAGAACTACTCAAGAAGGAGAAACTGTATGCAAAGTTCTCTAAGTGTGAATTCTGGTTGCAAGAAGTACAATTCCTCGGACATGTGATTAACAGTGATGGCATTCATGTAGACCCCAGCAAGATCAAGTCTGTTAAGAATTTAGAAGCCCCTAGAACACCATCAGAAGTTCGTTCATTCTTAGGTTTAGCAGGGTATTACCACTGATGCGGATGTCATAAGGGACTTCTACAAGAAGTTTTATAACTCCCTAGGCAGAGTACCTAACCGTTGTAGTAGTATAGGCAAGACTCAGGGGTTGTTATGGTTCTCTAAGGGAATAGGTTAGGAAGGCTTAATCACGGTCTAATAGAATTTTAAGGGTTGAGAGAAGATTATTTTTGTGTTCTTATATTTTATGAAAGCAGTAAATCATATGTTTGAGAGGTTTGGTTTGGTTTTAGCTATTAAACTAAATAATAAACTAAGCTACTGGTGATAACAATATAATAAAAGATTATGTTCATTTAATCATATATTACTCCCTATATTTCTTCTCCTGGTGTTGTTGCTTTGTCACACTTGTGATGATCTATGTAACTATTTCCTAAGTCATGAACGAATTACACGAATCCGCCGTCTATTTAATATTCTGTTGAGGCAAAACACAAAGTAAGGTAGTATGAAGACTATTACCTGGCCCCCAAGAGTATATTAAATGCATTTGAAATATATTAAAAGTGGATCAACCATATTAAGAGGCAAGGTAGTATGAAGACTGTTACCCGATGGTATCCTTTCTACACAATCATGTTTTCCTAGACATATCAACAGCGATACAGACAAAAGCTGGTTTTCTAAGACCTAACATGCATATTCATCACAAGAAGCAACACCAATAAGATCTACATTCTAGGTTTTATGCAATCATAAATGAACTTAATAGAAGGTTTAGCCAAGCATGTTAAAGATAAAGCAAGAGCAAATAAGAATCACACAACAAGACATATTGAATGATTAGGATAGTCTTACTTGATTAAAACATGAATTAAAGGAAGTGCAATAGGGTTTTGAGGCCCTAAAATCGTCCCTAACAGCTGCTAAATGAACTGGTGTTTGTCCCTTTCTTTTACTCTAAGTTACACACTTAAAACCATAATAACGGATTTGTATATATAGATAAATCATTGCGACGGCGTAGCGTTTTAATCATGACGCCGTCATGAGTAGAATATTCTAGATCTGCGTGCGAGTTGGTGCGTGCTGACCCCGTCATGAAATGTCGTGACGCCGTCACTAAGTGGGTTGTGACGGCGTCATGTAGAGTTGGTGATGCCATCTCCAACCGCTGTGAGCATAATCTTGAGAGATGTTGGTGTAGGTCCATAGTCTTGTCTGTTTCTTCTACAAATGAGCCCAAGTCACGTGTATTTCTTCCAAATGCCTTCTAAATGCTAAATACCTAAAAAGGAGCCATTAAGTACCTATTTTGGGCATAAATGCACAATTTAGGGGATTAAACAACCCAGAAAAAGTGTATAAAATGACACCTCATCAACTACCCCTACACTTGGGATTTGCTTGTCCTCAAACAAATAGGCTTTTCTACCTAGACAATAACAATATGAGGGTCATTTAACTTACTCTTTAAAAGTATTTTACAACACAACCTTCTAGACCTCGTAATTAAAAGCACGGAAAGCATACACTAGCACCTCACATAAGTGTTTGGGATTCTCTCTTTCTCTCGGATGTATAATAAATTATAACATAAGGGGGAAACAAAAAATCAACACTCATTACCTGTCATAGCATATAAATTACCATAGGCTTGGTAAAGGATCAAACCTCCACCGCTAGATGAAAGCATTATTCATTACTATATAAGAGGTCTTTTCAAAGGCTTGTAGGGTGTAGGTGTAAGATAACATATAATGGAAATGGAAGGGATACATTTGGGTAGCTTTAGGTAAATTTTGAGTGGAATGGTTAGCTAATTATTTACATGAATACACGCTGGTTTGGTTGCTAAACCAAGACTCAGACAAAGATATACAAACTTTACACAACTCTACATCAATCTCTTTCTTTTTCTTTTCTATATTTTTTTTGAATAACATAATATCATAACATGGGGTTTATAACACGTACCCCTACACTTGAGCTTTTACATAATCGATATTTATAATCTAACAAATGACCTAATTTGAAGTGGATCAAAATAACATGGAGATCATCTAACAAATGTATGGGGGTATTGACTTAACTTTTCTTCCCCATTCTCCCGCGAAATAAATACTACCATGAATCCAATTATCCCAAAATAGTATTTACAAGGATAAGGACTTAGCAACCGTGTACTTAATAATTAACTTGGGTTAAACACAATAATGTACTAAAAGCGAGTACGTACAAGGTAGGCTAAGGCGATTTGGGTGTAACGATTGGTTTAAGGGTGATAATGCTCTTCATTAATAGTCCAGATTAACCAGAAAATTACAAGAACCATGAAAAAGGATAGGCTCAGAGGGTTGTACTAGGGGTATCATGCACTAAAGATGAGTGCATGGCAAGGGTGTGGGATAGTTATATGATCAATGTGACCATCATAACAATTACAGGTTTAAAACATGGGTTAATCCTAATGCCTCTTATCAAGCAAATCCTAACACTTACTATGCGGTCTCGGAATGCATCACAATAACAAGTTCTAGAATTTAATATACTACTGGTACACTCTCATAATCCTAAAGTAACCGATACCAATGTTCCAGAAAAGGCGACAAAACCACGCATACACATCCGTAACGACGGATTAGGCACACATGATTGCTCACTCCTTAACTCGAACAAGCTAAAGGTATAATATCTAAGGGCGAACCTCACATTTTGGGGTGAAATTTGAGGGTTTTTGTGCTAGTAATATAAATTCCTATCCATGACACGATATTAATACTCGGTTTTTGTCGGTATGTGTCACAAAAAAAAATTTGGTCAAAATTACCTCTTATGCTATGTTTCGATATATTACCTATCATTTTATGGACAAAGTAAATGACAAATGAAAGAATAGTTTCTAAGGCTTATTTCCTCCCCCTACACTTAAGTTGAACATTGTCCCCAATGTTTTATAGAAGTACCCGTAAAAATGAATAAAGGGAAAAAGAAAACAAGTAAAAGAAACTAGTACTCCCCTGGTTTGATCAATAATAGAGAAGAAACATGCGATAACTGGTTAAATCATCCTCCAAGAATCATCCAATGAAACTTCCTAAGAACTTCCAAGCTTCTTCTCATCAAATATAACATGTAATCAAAGACAAAAAAAACTACACCAAGCGTAAAATGTGCGATATAATAATATACAATGTGAAATTAGGGTTGACTTTATAAAGCAGTAAAGATAGGATGAGAGAATTGTTACTTAGGGTTTTGCAAGTTTATAAAAGAATTATAACTTTCTTAAGTGTTGTGCAAGTTTTATTTTCAAAAATACTTAAAATTTTCGAGTTTTCCTGTATCTGGGCATTTGACGCCGTCAGGGATATCCTGACGCCGTCATAGATGTCGTGGTGACGGCGTCGTGTGTAAATCGTGACACCGTCTCCACACTCTATGAAAACTCAACTTTCGTTTTTTATGAAAAATTTCCTGCACTCATTCTTATATGTTCTTTTCATATACAAAATGCTGCATAAAATCCTGAGAATTAGCAATTCAATCATATGACTCGAAACTGACACGAATTAATCTAAACAATTTGTTTTGAATGTTTAAATTTGATTCTAAAAATTGGATAATTCCCCTACACTTATTTTGTTTCAAAATACCTTTGATTACAAATAAGACGAAGTTATAAACAAACAAAGCATGATTACAAACTAATTCAAACATAAAAAAACAAACGATAAAGAATTAAATCACACAAGACACTCCTATATACTGGAAAAATAAATATTGGGTTGCCTCCCAAAAAGCGCTTTTCTTTATTTACGAGTCTTGTAGCTAGAATCGAAGTCACACGTCCTCACATGACTTCTCTTTTGTCTTCCATTTCTCCCTTGGTTATAATAAGAGTGGGATGCTTGCCTTGAAATTTTTACTCCTCTATTGGTTAAACTCTATCTCCCTTTTTAAGTGAAGCTTTATCCTTTCTTCCCATTCCAAGACTATCCTATTCACAATCATAGTGGGGGCTATGAGCTCTATGTCGTTCTTGACTCCTTTCTCGGTCATACAGGGGGAATCAGGTATCCTATGGAAACTTATCTTACTCTTTCCAGATCTTAGAGTTATGGTGCCTTTATCAAACCTAATTGCGGCCTTGGTCATTGTCAAGAATGGTGTTCCTAAGATTAAAGGCCTCCTTTTGTTTTCCTTGATATCCAAAACCACAAAGTCTACGGGGTATACATGTTTAGCGGCCTCAACTAATACGTCCTCAGCAATTCCTAAAGGGTAAATGTATGAGTGTCTAGCTAGTAAGAGTCTAAAGTCTGTCTCAACAGGCCTTTCATCGGTAAGTTTCATGTAAGTGGAGTAGGGCATGATGTTCACATCGGACCCTTAATCGACAAGGGCGTTCACATGCTTAAGGCCCCCTATGCTGTAAGGTATTTCAAAATTCCCTCTGATGTCCTCCTTCTTTTTTATCTTTTTCTTAAGGATCGTTTCATAAGCAGGCCCCCGAGGTAACACATTATATGTCTTTCCCTTTACCTTCCCAACTCGGGCCCTAGACAGAGAGTCATTGAACCTATTATTATCAACTAGTCCCTCAATTAGTTTTTCATTAATCATATGCTTCAGATAATATTCTACAGGCCGAGAACTGAGTACTTCCACCACTTCTTTCTCCTCAGCCTTTTTTATCGGCTTGTTTTTAGTTTCATTATACCTTTCGGCTTCCTTCACTGGTATTTCTGTTTCTATTTCGGTAGGTTTTATAGTGTTGTCGAGTGTCTCATCCGTTCTTGTCACTCCTTTCTTCCTCTCCTCTTGCTAGAGAGATAGAGTTTACGTTCTTGGTGACGGAGAATTTAGCTTCTTCCCTTATCAATACTTTCTTAGGGGTTCTGCTGGTCGTGAGTTCCTTGAGAAGTCTGAACATATCAGTCATTCTGTCATTGATCTCCTCGCGTTGCTTGAAAATGGCGTTCTCAAATCTTTCCATTCTTTCGGTATGTGCTGCCATGTAGTCCCTTACTCGAGCCTCAAAAGTAGTTCCAAATGCTTGGGGTTGAGGGATCAGACATGTACTTTTACAGAAAGTAAAGGGATTCATCTTAGGTGGCTTGTTATGGCTTTGTGGGCGAGGGTTGGAATAGACTGCATCGGCATAAGCATGAGGGATGTGTGTTGAGCTCCTAAGGGTTGGTCGCGATCCCTTTAGTAAGAAGTTAATCTGGTCTTCGAGCTTAAGAAGTCTTCGGTCAAGTGTTTTTGAGATGCCTTGAGGTGTAGAAATAGCCTTGACCGGCTTGACGAATTCTTTCGTGTCATTCCAGCCCTTATGGTCGTAGAGAGCGAGGTTCTTAATGATTTCCCAAGATTCGTCGGCATTCTTATTGCGGAGTTTGCTGCCGGTGGTGCGGTCAATCTCGCACTTAAGATGAAAGGAGACATGATCATAAAAAAATTAGATTTGAAGCCAACGATCGATGCCATGATGAGGGTCTTTTTGTAGTAAATCCTTAAAACGAGTCCATGCTTCGGATAAATATTCTCCATGATGTTGTTGGAACATCTGGATATTATTGCGGAGTTTTGCGATCCTTCTCGATGGAAAGAATTGAGCAAGGAATCGGGTAGTAAGATCCTCCCATGTGGTGATGGATCCTGCTAGAAGACGTTCAAGCCAATTGCTAGCTTGATCGCAAAGGGAAATTGAAATAAACGCAGGCGCGTTCTTTCCCTGTTTTCACCATCAAGGTCAAGTGAGTCCACAAGTTTAAGGAAATCCTTGAGGTGTTGGTTTGGATCCTCGGACCGAAGTCCGTAGAATGAGCATCCGTTTTGCACCAACCAGATGGTGTCGGATCGAAGAGGTACCATGTTATTCCCGACGAGGACCTCAATGGTATTCCTATAGCCCTTATAGCTAGGTTTGGAGTAGTCTCCTAGAGTGAGGATAGGATTCTCGTCTCTTATGATGGTTGACAAGAATGGGTTACGACAAAAATAACACTAAGATAGACTATGAGAAAGCTAATATGCGGAAATTAAATCTTACTTGAAAGGATTCAAGCAAGTAGAACTAAGTTAAACTATGATCAAAACCTAACTATTCCCCACGCAGCGGCGCCAAAAACTTGATGCGGTTGTCATAAGGGACTTCTACAAGAAGTTTTACAACTCCCTAGGCAGAGTACCTAACCGTTGTAGTAGTAGTATAGGCAAGACTCGGGGGTTGTTATCGTTCTCTAGGGGAATAGGTTGGAAAGGCTTGATCACGGTCTAACAGAATTCTAAAGGTTGAGAGAAGATTATTTTTGTATTTTTATGTTTATAGGAAAGCAAGTAAATCATATGTTGAGAGGTTTGGTTGGTTTTAGCTATTAAACTAAATAATAATCTAAGCTACTGGTGATAACAATATAATAAAAGATTGTGTTCATTTAATCATGTATTACTCCCTAGATTGCTTCTCCCAATGTTGTTGCTTTGTCACACTTGTGATGATCTATGTAACTATTTCCTAAGTCATGAACGAATTGCACGAACCCGCCGTCTATTTAATATTTTGTTGAGGCAAAACACAAAGTATAATAGTATGAAGACTATTACCCGGCCCTCAAAAGTATATTAAATGCATGTGAAATATATTAAGAGTGGATCAACCATATTAAGGGGCAAGGTAGTATGAAGACTGTTACTCGATGGTATTCTTTCTACACAATCATATTTTTCTAGACATATCAACAGCGATACAGGCAAAAGCTGGTTTTCTAAGACCTAACATGCATATTCATCACAAGAAGCAACACCACTAAGATCTATATTTTAGGTATCATACAATCATAAATAAACACAATAGAAGGTTTAGCCAAGCATGTTAAAGATAAAGCAAGAACATATAAGAATCACACAACAAGACATATTGAATGATTAAGATAGTCTTGCTCGATTACATAATAGGGGTTTGAGGCCCTAAAATCGTCCATAACACCTGCTAAACAAAGTATGGTTTGTCCCTTTTCTTTTACTCTAAAGTTACACACTTAAAACCCTAAAAACGGATTTGTATATATAAACAAATCACTGCGATGGCGTCGCGTTTTAATCATGACATCGTCGTGAAAGAGAATATTCTAGATCTTGGGTTGGGTCGTGCGAGCTGACGTCGTCACGAAATGGGTTGTGACGGCGTCGTGTAGAGTTGGTGACGCCGTCTCCAGCCTTTGTGAGCACAAATCTTCAAGAGTCTTAGTGTTGGTCTGTAGTCTTGTCCGTTTCTTCTTCAAATGAGCCCAAGTCACGTGTATTTTCTCCAAATGCCTTCTAAATGCTAAATATCTGAAAATGAATGATTAAGTACCTATTTTGGGCATAAATGCACGATTTAGGGGGTTAAACGACCCCAAAAAAGTGTATAAAATGACACCTCATCACACCGCCACCTGACATGGGAATAGTCTTTAAAGACGAAATGGAGATGCCAGTCCCAAAAGCGATCGACTTGTGTGAGGTTTGTTGTGTGTATGTGTAGTGTTTATTTAATTAATGTATTTTTGTGAGATATGTTTTTGTGGTGTCGGTCTCCTTATTACACCAAGTTGGTCACATGTCGGTCTCATGAGAGAGAAAACTGGTATAACAAGGAAGATGTCGATCTTATGAACTCCTTATCGCACTTAGCCTCAATAAAATAAGCTAATTCAAGCAACCTCCAAATCAATATTTTGTAGTCAGATAATAACAACTTGCTTAACTACCAAAGGGCTTTGGCTTAGTTTGTACTCACCTCCGAAAAACACATAGACTCACTAGAGATATTTTGTGGATAAGAGGTCAAGAGTTCGAGCCTTGTCTTGTGCTCAATCTAGTTGATACCCCACTGAGCTATAAGAGTTATCAGAGTTAATCCTTATGGGGTGGATAATGGCTGGTGCCAAAAGTCACCTGAGGTCTAGATTTCTCGCCAATTCACATTTTTTTATGAATAACAACTTGCATAACTCAAATAGCTAAAATTCAAAGTGATGCAAAACTTAAAGGGTAAATATGAAAATTCGATATGAATAGTAACTTTTTTTATGACTGAGTAATAAGGATAGATAATATGAGACCGACTCCTAGTAAGATTAGTTTTTGGTAGCAATTTTATAAAGGATTTTTCTAACTTGTGTTATAGGGGAATAAGTTAAAGAGGGTTGTACTTTATGCATGTCATTTTTTAAATGACTAGTCGGTGGTTGTGAGACTTGATATGGAGATCACTCAATGGCTGATAATCATTTAAAAGATGACACACAAGTTGTAAGACCTTTTTTAACGTATGCCCTTAAAACGTAAGTTAGAAAAACTCTTTTATAAAAGCCACTTGGTAAGGTTAGTTAGATATTACTTCCAAGGATTTGAATCTTTCAGATATGTTTGTTGAATCAGTAAAGATTTGTAGTGACCATATTTATGAAAATTGTAGCTCTCATAAACATGGGGGCATGATGTAACTTTGCTTACTTGGGACATAATCTAAACAATTGATACATATATATAGCTCATACCACAAGTGGTTATAGTCTAGCTATATTTGTCTTGAGACACACAAAATACTGATATTTTATTATCACAAGGATACTACAGTAATATTTTAGCTACACATAGTAAATATGCTCATCCAATGTGTACAATAATATGTTAGCTTCGTGCAAAATGAAACAAAAAGTTAATATTTGTAGGCATAACGATTGATGATTGAAAGAGATCATGTCATGGACTAGGTCACAGACTATATATGACTAATGAGTAAATGAGTAATGACTTATTGATGTTGACCCATGTAAAGCTAATCAATAACACGTATTTGCTTTAAACCGTGTTACGGATTGTATTGATTTAACCATTTTCTAACGATGTGACAAATGTGAGTAGACCAAGATGCTAAAAGCTACAAAGTCTATAACATGGTTTTCGTGATGTTGACCCATGTACAAGCTCAAAAATTGCCGGCTTCAACAAGTCAAGTTAGTTAGGTTGTATTTATTGATAGTGGTAAAAATGCATAGGACTAAAAGTTGATAATATATTCATCAAGTCATCTGATTTCAAAGTGTTCGTAAGAATATTAGGTGTAGTGGCTTGACACCCTCGCCAAGTCGAGCACACACGCTTGCCAAGCCTCGCCACTATACCGTTGCCCAATTCGCCAAAACCGACGCCAATTTTTTAGCTTACGTTGAAACAATTTTTAATCTATTAAAAATGGGTTTATGTTTGTGTTGTGTTTTTTAATATGTGTATGTGTTGATTACTATTATATTTGTTGATACAGAAGTTAGGTCGGGTTTTGTTTAGTTCGAATAGGCAGCTATTCGGGTATGTCGCACATTGTTCTTGTATCAAGTGAGCTTTGAAGAACCCTGCACAAGGAATGAAACACCGTTAACCTTATCGTGGGAGCGGATCCCACGATTGGACTCCGGCGTGAGAGTAAGTATATAGCCTTGGGGAGTAATCGAATGTAATTAGGGTTTTTTGTAAGATACCTGTATTGATGACGATTGCGTTCCTTTTATAGACTAAAAGAAATTTGACTTGTTTCTTTTTTACTTATTCCAGAGTAAGATCCTTAATGTGGATAGGTGTAAAAACCAAGCACCTTCACATTCTGGACACAACTTTCAAACAAATTATACATTTATCTATTTCTCTTTCTTTTTATCATCATCAAAATTCAAACTTTAACATTGACCCTTTAATCTTTACAAAAAAAACATTGACCCTTTAATCCCCCACCATCACCAACACATATTTCTCGCTAGCGGTGCTCACCCCAACAACTCTTCCCGTCGGTTGGATGTTTGCTGGAGTTGGTTTCTTCCCGTCGATGTTTACTTCACACGAATATTACTACCCTTAAGGTTTTATTTTTCGTTCATTTGAGTAAAAGCTTCGATTGTCATTAATCGTGGAGTCATGGGTATGAAGAAGATGAATACCAATTATTTTTTTCTTTTTTATTATAAGAAATCTTTAGATGTAGTTAAAAAACAAGATCAGATATGCAAGAGTTATTTATATAAAGTTGTAATTTTTGGACAAGATTATGTCAATTACATATTTTTTGTATGTTAGTTTACATAAAATTCCAACTGGGTTTTTTTCTTAATAATTTTTGTATTTATTACAAAGATTATTCAAGATTTCCTCTTTAGATAAAACACATAGATATTCAAATTATATAATCGATGACGATGGAAACTGGAACTATTCAAGAAAATTGATAATTGATGGTGAAAACATATTACAGTAGTTAGGTAAATGTTAAAATAATGATTTACTTTTTTAATATTTGCTATTAACAAACAAAAAGAAACACAATTTGTTCACACATAACCAACACTAAAAAGATACCATTATGCAACAAGACACGTTCTCCAAACAGATAGAAAAAAGAAACAGCCCCTTAGTTATAGTTTTGATATTTTTACATGGTATCAGAGCTATAGGCTCTGGATCTTGAGTCTTGATTTTTAGGGTTTTGAAATTATTTGGGGGCTTCTTGATCTGGTGGTGTTATTGATCGATTAAGGGTTGAATCTTAACGGTCGTGTTGAGATTTGTCTGTTTGGGAATTTATCTGGTGATTTGTGGATCTTGATTAATTAGGATTTCTCGAAACCTTTATTTCATAATTGGGGATTTATATTCTCGATTTGTTCTGGGTATTTTCTTGCCATTTCTAACCCTTGACTAACGCTCTGTTCTCGAGGTATCTTTTTAAAGAAAGGTAAAGAATGGAACAGGAAGGTGAAGAAGGGGAAGAGATTATAAAAAAACTTTTCATTTTATCTCGTGTTCTCGAGTCATAATTAAAGAAAAAGAACGAAAAGAGTATATTTACGACTATACCCTTCTAACTAACAACATGCTAAACCAAATTTGCCAGATCCCTTATATGAAAAAGAAGACGACGAACAGTAATTGTATAAAAAAGAAGAGGACGAGCAATAATTTTATAAAAACATATTCTGTGATCACAAAATTCCCACTTTACCTTAGTTTTGGGTTGCCAATTTTTTACAACATATCATTCAGACTTGCTGTCAAAACTTAGCAATGATGAGTTGCGGAATAAAATATATACAATTTTAATAGATTATGCTATTCCCAACAAAAACTAGATTGAAGACCGAATAAACACTCAAGAACCTGACATTAATTTTTGTCAAGTAGCCAAAGGTTATCGTGATGTAGTTTGCACACAGTGGGTGGAAAAAGTCTTTCATAGGACTATAGTTGTAATTTTATTAAAAAAATGACAGTTGCTAGTACCTTTCCACACCAATCCGCCCGATTTTGGGAGGAACATATTGAGAACAAAATACACTGATGGTCCCTCTCTTTCCCCTTCCCATGCTCCTTCTTTCCTCTCAAAAAAACTTAAGAACACCTTTTTTTCTATTTCCCTTCCCATGCCTTTCCTTTCTTTAAAATAAGAAACTCAAGAACACAGTGTAAGTGAATCAAGGGTGAAGGTGGTTGATCTTGTTTATCCGCTGTTGTTATTGCTCTGTAAGTATTTTTATTCTCTTAAGATTTACAATACTTATGTTGAGAGGGTGCAAACGAATTGACTAACACCTTGACCTACCAACTTGATTGGTGTGGAAACCTACTATGGTCAATCCTAGTCTTCTCAACAGGGTTCTTGTTGATCTTGGGTATGAGTTGTGTTTCTATCTGTTTGTTTTGTTGGTTTTTTTGTTTTCTTGTTCTTGCTGTTATTTGTCTGTTTGTAGTGTCTCTAGTTTTTTGTTTGTTTATTGATTGTGTATTTGGTATTTGCTAATCTGTCAATATGGTTGATGGTGATCCTTCTAGGTCAACTGTCTTGATGAATAACTTGGATGTTGGTAATCCTTTGCATATGAATCCTAATGATTCTACTAGTACTACTTTTGAATCCATTTAAATTAGTTGGTACTGAAAACTATATAATATGGGCAAGTGCTATGAAGTTAGCTTCGTAGGCTAGAGATAAATTTGCTTTTGTTGATGGTTCTTGTGTTAAAACTGCTTTTGTGACTAGTGATGTGTTATCTACCCAATGGGATAGGTGTAATGCTGTTGTTTTGACTTGGATCATGAATTCTATTTCTTCTGATGTTTATATGGGATTAGTTTATTCTGTTGATGTTGCTTCTATGTGAAAAGAACTGGAAAGTACATATGATAAAGTTGATGGTTTAGTTCTATTTTTGGTTATTATTATAGGTTGAACGCTATATGGAGAGAGAGTTTGATGCTTTTACTAATCTGCCTACTTGTACTTGTGATGCTAATAAGGAATTGGATCTTCATAACAAACTTATGAAGTTAATGCAATTCTTATGGGTTTAGATGATTGTTATCAGTCTGTTAGGAGTAGTCTCTTAACTAGAGAGCCTCTCCCTGAAAATTAAGGGTGCTTATACTAGTGTTTCCAGGGAGGAATCTCACAAGGGGGTTCATGAGTCTTCTAATGTGATTGAGTCTAAACTGAATGCTATTTCATTTGTTGCTAAAAGCTTTAATATGAATAAAAGAAATAATAATGCTAGTAATTTTAGGGTCTCTACCACTTTCAATAATAATAGGGGACCTAATTCAAACTTGTTGTGTAAAAATTATGGTATGATTTCACACTATTGAAAGATGTTATGAGTTAATTGGTTACCCTCCTGGTTTTTAAAAAATGTCTAATCCTGTTAAATAATCTAGTTTTAAGCAAAACTATAATGTTAATGTGGATGTTAAAAATGCTAAGCAAAATTCTTCTACTTTTGATCGTGCTTCTTAAACCTTTGAACATATGAGAAAGTTGATGAATTTGATTAATGAGACTCCCACTACAAGTATTCATGCCAATGTGGCAGGTAGAGCTTTATTCTTTAATGGAAATGTATGGTTTATTATTAATTTTTCTGGATATTTTTTTGCCAACTCTAGTTTATTAGTTAAGACTAATACTCTGGGTTGGATTATTGCTTCTAATGCCAACCAATACTTAATTGTGTCCACTGTTGGTATGTTTGATGTCATTGACATTTCTACTCTTAATATCACTATTGGTCACCCCAATGGGACTTTAGCTACAATTAGTCATGTTGGCAATTTGAAGCTTACCAATAGTATTGTCTTGTATGATGTTCTTGTTGTTCCTGGATACTGTGTTAGTACGCTATCTATTAACAAAATTATTAAAGATAGTAAGTTGTTTGTTGGTTTGATGAAGATACTTGTTATATTCAGGACTTGAAAAGGGAAACTATATTGGGGACTAGTAGTGAATTGATAATATCAAAGAATTAATACTTTTAGTATCAAAATCCCTATCAAAATGCTTGTAATTATTGTATAAATGCCTAGAAATGATACTTAATAAGTTCATATTTAAGTTTACAGGAAGAACTCGAGCATTGGAGCAAGAGACACGGGATTTGGACGTTGAAATCAAGCAAATAAAGGTTCTCAAGGTTGGTTACGGTGTAACCACCCCACAAGAGTTACGCCGTAACCAAGATTAAAGAAGGATTGAGTCAGCACCATAGTCACGGCGTGTCCACTTCATTACCATTACGTCGTAACTTGCCACGTTGGAGATTGATCATCCTAGTCATGGTTACGGCGTAACCAAACTCATCAGTTACGCCGTAACCAATTTTAAGTCTGCATCATGGAAAGTCTACATCAGCATGGTTACGGCGTAACCAAACGCATCAGTTACGCCGTAACCAAGTCGAAACCTATAAATAAAGACCGAATTCAACCCAAATCATCATCTCTTCTTTCTCCCATCTGAGGGGACGACTGAGACATCACCCCAAGTCATTTTCCAGCACTCACCAGCCATTCTAAAAGAGAGAATCCGGTCCCGATCATAATCATCATACTAGTTTGGTTCGATTATCATGTTTTCATTACTTTCATTTATTAACAATGATATTGATTATATGAATACAATTTTCGGCTAAGCCTTTCTTATTTTTAATAATTATGATTCATTTATTTCTTGTTAATTCTTGGTATATATTTGGTTATAATACTTTGATCATAAGAATGCCAAATATAATGCTCGCTTACCATGACCAGTGGGACAAAATTCTGGTTACTGTGACCAGTATGGTCGGGATTCCGTGAGATAAGTGAGGATTAGATGACCATTCGATCCTAGCTTTTCCAACTAGTAGAATAAATTGAATCATTAAGTTAATTAAGATGTAATTAGGACGGAACTTTATTCCCTTCGATCCCACTTAGATAATTTTAATTAAGTTTTCATATTCTCAAATCCAAACGCGTTAATTTAATTTTCTTTCTAGTTTAATAGCAGATAGCCTCGTTTTAGAAGCCTTACACATAGCTCTTTGGGTCGACCTCGAACTTATCCCAAGTATACTGCACGCGACCGGGTACACTGCTTGTTAGTGCATGTAAACATCGGTAGACGAGTTTTATAAATTTAAAACTTGTAAAATTATTTAAACAAATAATACGCATCAAGTTTTTGACGCCATTGCCGGAGAGCTATATTTAGGTTTTTGATTTAAGGTTTTAAGATTTCTAGTATTTTTAGTTTAGAATAGAGCCCAATTTTAGTAATATGACCCTAAATTAATATTTGATGTACCAGGGAAGGCATAATGATTTAGAAAGGAGTTGCACCTCTTGGAAGGGTGTTGCTTCCGTGAGGAATAGAATTTTGGTATATCCTAACTCTGATGAGGAGGATGAAGAATATTGTAGTCTACATATTTTACTCCTATGTTTTCAAACTCCTCAGCCTTGTGTCACATTCAATTTTGTTCATCATAATAGTCATAGTGAATTTGACATTGAAAATATGACCTTAGAATAATATGCGAGATATGAATTAGCAATGTCAACTATGAAATGTGAAATACATGTTCCCACTCAGGGTTTCACATCCCAGTTTTTCAATCAATCACAACACACACCTAAACCACCTTTGGATAAGGAGGATTCCAGTTTAGACAAAATCTTGGATGACTTGCTCATAATAGGGGCAGAAAACATAAGAAAGATGGAACATGAGGTTCTAAATAGGTGTGATGATATCAATGATTATGAGGATAATGAACAAGAGGATGGTGAACTTCCTGACCTTCCTAATTTCTCTGCTACTAATGAATTTGCTAGTGTTTGTGAACTAAAGAAAACATTGATGTCAACACTGCTCGGGAATTAGAGGAAGTTTAGATGGATGACGTTGAAATGGATGAAGATTACAACATTGACCATTCAAACACTGAAGAAGCGTTACAATGGAATCCTGCTAAAGACCCCTTCTTAGTTGTTATGAAACTAGATGATCAGTCAAGTTTTTTGCTACACACCATACCATCATCCATTTCTAATGAGGTAAAAAGAGGATTTACAACTCCCCACATGTATAAATTTTAGACCTCGTATGCCTTTCTCGTAGCCTACTTACACCCTTATGGTGAATGTGGCTACTATCACCCACACTTGATTTCAAGTGAGGAGATGAACACCCTATTGATTACTAAATAAGGGGAGTCAAGCTAGTGACTCGAACAAAACAAGTGCTTCGTGGGAGGCACCCCATGCCTATCTTTAAATTTATGTTTTGCTTTATTTCATTTCTGCATATTAGTTGGTTTGTATGTTTCTTACCTAGTTTTGCAGGTTCTTACAGCAAGGAAATGGAATCCGAGGGCACATCAACTCGGATTCATGTGGTAAAAATATTTCTGTTTGGGCGTAACCACTCCAGTTACGCAGTAACAGATATAGTTACGACGTAATCCTCTCTATGGTTACGCTGTAACTATTTATAACCAAATTTAAAAAAATATTTTTCCACATGGTTACGGCGTAACTCATTCATTGATTACGCCGTAACCCATTCCTGAAAACCTTAATTAAGTTCAAAACTTTTACAAAACCGTGTATAATTAAATGAACTTTGTGGGTACGTTCTCTGGAAACCCTCACGTGACTTCACTCGTCCACTTGGGCCACCAAGTGGTTTAAAAGGCTTGTTGCATACGCTAAATGTAACCATGATTCCTACGAAAGTGAGTTAGGTTTTCCTATATAATTGTATTTTGAACGTTTAATGCATGTAGTTTGTTTAGTGATTTCAGGAGATACGAGTTTGCTCAGGATACGCTGGGCAAGAGATATTCTCTTGTCATTATCATTTGAAGTACAGAGCAATGCTCAGGGGAGACTCTCGTTCTAATTCTACTCTTATTTTTGAATTTCATTTCCTTAAATGTACAATAGGGACATTGTATAAACCAAGTGGGGGATGGGAGTAGAATTACCACTTGACCTATATTTGCCTTTGATTTTCTAGTTTTCTTTAAAAAATTGTGCCTATTTTAAAAAATTTGACATGTTTTTCTTACTAAACTAGAGTTAATCTTTGTCGAGCACACTATTACCCTTTATTTCAATTGGTGAGGTTAAGACTAATGATTTCATTTTCATCTATTATACAAAAAGCCACCAAAAATATGAGTGTACCGGTAGTATTGTAGACTTTAGAACTTGGCATGTACATCATTTCGAGACCTAATTGATTAGCAGGAATATGCAGTTAAAAAAGGCAACACTTGGGAATTTACCCCAAATAACCCATATGTGTAATGTTGTGTGTGTTTATCGACTTATTACACTGACTTGTCGACCTCCTATGATAAACCCCTTGTTGCACTCAATTTGAGTGCAAGATACCTCTAGGTCACCCTGTTGAGTCAATCCTTGTTTTCAACCTTTTTTGTTAAATGTATCATTACACCATTTCGCCTTAGCCAACCTTGTAGTCTATATCCTCTTTGTGTTGAAGTCTCTGGCTACTTAAGTCCATGTTTTGAGGAAATAGGTTTGGAAATTTTTCAAAAATTTGCGGTCGTTCATTAGAAAGCCCCTAACCTCATATGTTGATCTATTCAAGACCCGTGATGTTCTGTCGTGTAGGTTGTAATTTGATCATGATTACCAAGTTTTTAAAAATTTATATTTAGCCACTTATCCTACAAAAAAGCACTTTAAACCGGAAGCAGTGTACCTCGGGTCTATATGGAGTTTATGGTAAGTAGGGAGTCCGAAGATACTAAGAGCGAGAAATTTAGCCTTATATTCTATCAATATATTATTCTAATATAATTAGTCTAGTTAATTCTATTGTTATTTCTAATAATGTTAAACTATGTTAAACCTAGTTCTACTGATAAATGGGGGGATTCCTATTCAGCCTGAGAAACTGGGCACAGGATTTTGGTGGCGACCTTAATCAATTCAATACACAATAAATCATGGTAAAGTATAATCATGAAAATTAAAAGGAGCAGGAGGTCGTTCAAAGACATATGATAGAAAACTGTATTAGCCTTATTAAATACTGATTATAAAACGTTGGTTTGTGTTGTTAGCAATGATTGCTTAACTCGAGAGGTGGCATAACATTCTTAAGACTTAGCGGAACTTCTTCCTAAGGACCTAGACACGTTGAATCTGTCACAATTAACCTGTCATCCTCATAAAGCATCCTTTAGTGTTAATTATAAATCTATCTTAGGGATTAAAGGCAATGGTGATTGCATGTTAAACCCTATCCATGTAGGATCTTGATTACCCGCTACTGCTTTGACTGGCAATTTTTATAATACTGGTAGTTCCACTGTCCAGATTCTATTTACCTAGACACTGATTAAGAACGTTACTGTTGGGTTCCATAAGGTGTTCACCTGTCAGTTCCAACTAAGTAGAGCTCACTAATCTAAAAGACAAAGATAGGACCGATTACATTTTGTGATTTTGTGATCCATATTGTTATCTCATTACAATATATCACACATGATATGAGAGTTATCCTAGTATCCTAGACGTCACGTTTGTGGACAGTTGTTTTCTCACTATTATCATAGGAGATGCCGTAGCAAGTTTGACAGATAATGGTTGTACCTCCATAATCAATCATATAGACAAGTTATTAAAGGTGAAGAAACATAATTAACAATCAACGATAAATTAAGCAATCGAGATAAACAAATCAAAACCTTGAAAACTTCAGTTAAAGTGTGCTATACCCGAGGGTAATTAGCCCTATAACCATTGTAAATCAACAGAATAAATCCAACAACCAATGGTAAACTAACCGAGTTAACACACGATACCAAAATTGAATGATTACAAGAGTTATAGGAATTACACGGCGTCTTCTATAGAATTAAGTTATCGATGCTTGAAGCCGTTTGGCTGCTCTTCGGGTGCTCTTATAGAACATCAACTTTACTGTTATGGTATATGATAAATTGATAAGTATATGAAAACTTCATTTTTGAGTCCTTTTATTTATATTCTCTGACAATGAGTGGATACGCGCCGAATTGAAGTGTACGGCCAATAACGCGAATGGGGTGAATCCTTAAGGTGCACGCTACGTTCACAATCAATCATAAAAACTGTCTCAATCACATATTATAGCATGAGCACTTTGAGATTGGTATTGACCAACTTGATACGGCCTAAGAAGTCAGAAGGATAATGTCTAATTGGGTATTGAGAATGATACGCCTATCTTTCTTTTGTGCTGTATACGGCTTATGTAGTCTCTGAAATAAGCAATCTTCATATTAACGATCATATTAATCTCTAAAAAGTGCGCCTTTTATCTTGTCTTACAATGTACTCCATAATTAATTGCAAATAACAACCTTGTAGTCTATATCCTCTTTGTGTTGAAGTCTCTGGCTACTTAAGTCCATGTTTTGAGGAAATAGGTTCAGAAATTTTACGCGTTTGTAGAAAACCTATCATTGTTGATCTATAAAGACCCCCCGTATCATCACTTTAGATATTGTTCATCTCAAGTGGGGGGATATGTGCATTGCTACAGGGGTAATAAAAAAGAGAAAAATATAAACCTCTGTAGCATATTCATGTTGGTTACGTGTTATAAAACCAACAAGTTGTTAAAAATATGAAGATGGTGCAACTATAAGCCATCTGTCAACTCAAGATATAAAGATGGTGCAACTATAAGCCATCTGGTTGCTCAAAGATATAAAGATGGTGCAACTATAAGCCATCTGTATGATTGTGAAGGTTGGGCTAGTAGGCCATTAATTTGGATCAGATTTTCGCACTTGGATACTTGGACTTATGGATGGACAATAGCCGGTTATGACAACCTTAGATTATTTAGACTATTTGTTTTGTGTATTTCGTTTAACACCAATTAATGTGTATCACATGTCTTATCCTACCCTTTAAATGATTCTAGCCTTTAGCCTGCTCGAGTTAAGGAAAGAGCAATCACACGTGTCTTGTCCATGGATATGGCCGAGCATGTGTGGTTTTGTCGTCTTTTTTGGATCAGTGGTATTGAAAAGAATCAATCACCTGTTTAAACATGTATCACCCATGTTGCCTTTAAGAGCTGTTTAGAACCTAATTCTAGTTGGTGGAGACTTATGTACTCTCCAAGCTTATGATAGAATACATGATATGATAGTGTAGTTGAGTGATGACCCCGAGAATGAAACACTTAGACTAGTATGAGAGTTGAGTGATTATGATCCCCTTTTCGTGATGTGTTCGGCTTTGATGTTTCTAGCATAAGTAAATTATGAATTCATTTCTCTGTGTAATATTGGGAAAATCTTTTTAGGAATTATTCTAACGGGTCTACTTGAGGGCAAGTAGAAGTCAAATGGGGGGATATTTGATAACATCAAATTAAGTTAATACTTTTTAGTATCAAAATCCTTATCAAAATGCTTGTAATTATTGTATAAATGCTTGGAAATGATACTTAATCACTTCATATTTAAGTTTACAAGAAGAACTCAAACATTGGAGTAAGAGACACGGGATTTAGACGTGGAAATCAATCAAATAAAGGTTCTCAAGGCTGGTTATGGCGTAACCACCCAACAAGAGTTACGCTTTAACCAAGATTAAAGAAGGATTGAGTCAACACCATAGTTACGGCGTAACCACTTCATTACCATTACGCCGTAACTTGCCACGTTGGAGATTGATCATCCTAGTCATGGTTACGGCGTAACCAAACTCATTAGTTACGCTGTAACCAATTTTAAGCATGCATCATGGAAAGTCTACATCAGCATGCTTACGACGTAACCAAACGCATCACTTACGCTGTAACCAAGTCAAAACCTATAAATAAAGGCTGAATTCAGCCTAAATCATCATCCCTTCTTCCTCCCATCTGAGGGGACGACTGGGACATCACCCCAAGTCATTTTCCAGCACTCATCAGCCATTTTAGAAGAGAGAATCTGGTCCCGATCATCATCATCATCATACTAGTTTGGTTCGATTATCATGGTTTCATTACTTTCATTTATTGACAGTGATATTGATTGTATGAATACAATTTTCGGCTAAGCCTTTCTTATTAATTATCATTATGATTCATTTATTTCTTATTAATTCTTGGTATTTATTTGGTTATAATACTTTGATCATAAGAATGCCAAATATAATGCTCGCTTACCATAACCAGTAGGACAAAATTCCGGTTACTATAACGAGTATGGTCGGGATTCCGCGAGATAAGTGAGGATTAGATGACCATTCGATCCTAGATTTTCCTAGATCAGTAGAATAATTGACTCATTAGTTAGTTAAAAAGTAATTTGGACCGAATCTTCTTCCATTCGATACTCTTAGATATTTTTATCTTTGCCAGTTTGATTATTCTCAAAATCCAACGCGTTAATTTAGTTTGCTTTCTGAGTTTATTAGTAGATAGGCCTTGTTTTAGAATGCCTTCACATTGCTCTTTTGGTTAACCTATGGACTTATCAAAGAATACTTCACGCGACCAGGTACACTGACTTGTTTGTGCGTGTTATAGTAGACATCGGTAGACGAGTTTTATAAATTTAAAACTTGTAAAATTATTTAAACAAATAATACGCATCATGAATCTGGTGGATTATACTTGTTTAATATGAATAAATGGATAATGATGGATCTGTTGGTTTGTTTAATATGGTTATGAGCTTTAATGTTTCTAAAGACTTGTGGCACAACAGACTTGGTCAGCCTGCTAATTAAGTATTGTTTGTGCTTAAAGTGACATGCATTTGTCTAAGTCTGTTAATGTGACTGCTTGTGAAATCTGTCAGAGGGCTAAACAAACTAGGGAACCTTTCCATTTGAGTGATCATAGTCTGAGAAGCTTGGTGAACTCATTCACCTTGACTTGTGGCGCCCTTATAAGGTTTCAAGTGGAGAAGGGTTTAAGTATTTCTTAACTATTGTTGATGATTTCTCAAGGGCTGTTTGGGTTTACAAGGTAAAAACTAAAGATGAAGTTTATGATATCTTTGTTTCCTTTGTTAAACTGATACATAATCAGTTTGATGTAGGAATTAAAAATGTGAGATCTGATAATGAAACTGAATTTATTAATAAAAGAATGTATGATTTGTTAAATAACTTGAGAATTGTTCAACAAACTTCTTGCACACATACACCTCAGCAAAATTAGATTGTTGAGAGGAAACATAGACACCTACTAAATATAGATAGGAGTCTTTTGTTTCAGGGGAAATTCCTTTAAGTTTTTGGTCTGATTGTGTGCTAACTGTTATAAGCCTGATTAACAAGCTATCGTCTTCTGTCTTAAAAGGTAAGTCACCTTATGAGTTGGTTCATAAGAAAAAACTAAATCTCTCCCATCTGAGATGCTTGGATGTCTTTGTTTTTCAATTGTTTTAAATAATCATGATAAGTTCACATCCAGATATGAGAAGTGTGTTCTACTTGGGTATTCTTCTGTTAAGAAAGCTTACAAGCTTTTTAGTCTTGATAACAAAAATGTGATTTTTTAGAGATGTGAGATTTTATGAAACAATGTTTCCTTTTAAAATGAGAAACAATACTGTCAATGATAGGGTTGATGTGCATGTCATAAGTAAGACTGATCATTTGACATTTTTTGATAACCGAGTATCTCAAAGTCCCAATGATGAAAGGAGAGCTTCATCAGTTGAGGATGGTAGTGGTTCATCATCTAGAACAGATACTGCTTCACAGTATTCAGAGGGTAACACTGCAACCTAAGTTGATGATAATAGCTCATCTAAGTGCAATGTCCCTTATGTTCCAAATGTTTTTCCTAATCAACCAACTCATACCGTTGATATAGATAGAGATTAACCCAGTATTATGAGGTCTAGTAGACCTTCGAAGTTACATGTTAAATTAAATGATTTTGTGATTGATAGTAAGTTGAGATATGGTATTGAAAAGCATGTTAACTATGACAACTTGAATTCTGTGAATTACTGTTTTGCTATTACTTTGAATAAATCTGTTAAGCTAGTTACTTATTATGATGTTATTAAAGACAATAACCAGATTGAAGCAATAAATAATGAAATTGAAGCTTTAAATAAGAATAATAGTTGAACTGTCACTGATTTACCAGCTGGTAGGAAGCCTATTGGCTGTAAATGGCTATACAAGATAAAATATAAAGCTTCAGGAGAAATAGATAGGTATAAAGCTAGATTGGTGGCTAAGAGGTTTAGTTAAAAAGAAGGTATAGATTTTGATGAAACCTTTAGTCATGTGGTTAAAATGGTTACTGTGAGGTGTCTTATGTGCATTGTTGTTTCTAATAATTAACCTTTATATAAGTTAGATGTCAGCAATGTTTATTTGTATGGTGATTTAAGTGAAGAGGTATATATGACTTTACCTCCTGGGTTTGACAATTCTAGTCAAAACCAAGTATGTAAACTAAATAGGTCATTGCATAGCTTAAAGCAAGCCCAAAGGCAGTGGAATGCTAAGTTAACAACTGCCTTGGTTGAGCATGACTTTGAACAAAGCAAACATGATTATTATTTATATATCAAACAATCTGAGAGTGTGTTTATTGCTTTGCTTGTGTATGTAGATGACATTGTTGTTACTGGGAATAGTAAGAAAGAGACTGATGATTTCAAAACATTTTTGAAAATCAAGTTTATGATTAAAGACCTTGGTGTTTTGAAATATTTCTTGGGTATTGAAATTCTGGAAAATAGCAATGGTATTTGTATGTCTCAAAGGAAGTATTGTTTTGAGCTGTTGCGTGAATTTGGTTAGCTTGCAGCTAAGCCAGTTACTACTCCTTTTCCTGAAAATTATGTTTTGGTTGTTGATGAAACTGAAAATGATAAGTTCCTAAATAATATTTATGAATATCAAAAACTTTTGGGGTAAATTAATTTATCTTACCCATACAAGGTCAAATATTTCATATGTTGTACATTGCCTTAGTTAGCATATGCATTCTCCATTACAGTCACATTTAAAAATTGCTTTAAGGGTTTTAAGATATCTTGAAAATGCTCCTGGAACTGGTGTTCAAATTTACAAAACAAGTGATTTCAAACTAAGATGTTTTACAGACTCAGGCTGGGCAAAATGTTTAAAAACTAAAGTCTCTGGGCACCGTGTATTTTTTGGTAAGACTCTTGTTTCATGGAAAAGTAAGAAGCATGCCACTGCTTCTAGATCTATGTTGAGGCATAATACAGATATATGACCAGTGTTACTTGTGAATTGGTTTGGGTTTCTAACATCTTGCAAAGTCTAAAAGTTACAAATCTTTTTCCCATTGACCTTTATAGTGATAGTATTTCTGCAATTCAGATTCGCAAGAAATTCTGTATTTCATGAGAAAACCAAACATTTTGATATTAATGTTCATGTTGTTAAAGAGAAAGTTCAGTCTGGGTTATAAAAACAAAAAGGTTTGCTTTTGCTGATCAAACAGTAGATATTTTCGCAAAAGCTCATGGTACTGCTCAACATAAAAAGTTATGCAGTCAGTTGAGCTTATTTGATATGTTTGGAAAAATAAGGTTATCTCTCTTGTTTAGTTTGAGAGATGGTGTTGAGGAATCATGCAAACTAACCAAGTTATATGTTAGTATTTTCTCTTTGTAAAGTGCAGGGGTCTTTCCTGTGTAATTGAAAGTAAAGAAAGAAGTGTGTTTCAGTTTTGTCAAGTTTCATTCTTCAAGGGCTAAAGCTGAATATTGGAGTATACATAGTTAGAGATGCACCTAGGGTTTCATTATCTCATTGAGTAGTTATCTCTTTTCTCTCTCGAATAAATATGTTTCAGTCTTGTGTATTTGATATTGATCTTAATATCATTCCGAGTCTTTTCTTGTATTGATTAGTGACCAATCTCTTCATTTGATGCTAATTTTTCAGAGTGTTTGAGTGAATCTTTGTAGTGAGGTGATTAGATCCATCTAGTAAGGATAATCAGAGATATTGTTTGTATTTGTTTGGTTAGCATCCGTTTGAAGACTAATCTTCTTATATCTTTGAGTTTTAAATAAAAAACACTAAGGGAAGGTTGACTGAGTGATAATTTCTTGGTTATCGTTTTGATACTTTTTACAGAAAAAACAATAATTATTTATTCTATGTTTTTTTTTCATATTTTTAAACCTTTTACACATATAAAAGTTTTAATTTATACTCTTAAACATCTAAAAACATTGTTTTAAGTTTGTGTAATATATTTTTTTCAAATTTAATTTTTAGTTTTTTATAATTTGTGTGTTTATTTTAACGAATGAAAAAATGGTTCGTTTAAAAAAATAAAAAATAAAATAAAATTGTGAGTCTCAAAAATAATGTTTTGACTTAAGTTATTTGGAACGATGTTTTTTTATGTGTGGATGAAAGGGAAGTGAGAAGGAGAAACGTTAATGTGTCAGTTTGGCTTTAGCCATTACACCCGATGCTTTAAGAGCTTACGGTGAGGTTGGTTGATGGCTTCGTGTCGTCGGACCAACCCATATCTATGGTGCCATATTCGTACTGTAGGCTGGCTGGTCGGGGGTCGCGTCGTACCCACACGCTGGGTTAACTTGATTTTATTATATTTTTTTATTTGTGTTTTAGTTGGTTATGTGTAGGCCAGAGTAGGGGTGGCAATTTTTGAAACGACACGATCAATGACACGAACCCGACACGAAGTTAAACAGGTTTGGGTTGAGGATAAACATGTTTGGGTCAAAAATAGGTCAACCTGTCTAACCCGTTTAATAAGTGACCGTGTTTGGGTTGAGCAAATATTAAACAGATCAACCTGTGAACCCGTTTAAGTATATTTTAGCCTCTAAAAATATACTCCGTAATTTATAACTTATACTTTATGTTAGATTTTGATTAAATATAATTTGTTATGTACTTAATATGAGTAAATTACAATTATAACTCATAATATCATTGAAATTGTCGTATAGTTATTTGTATGTTATGTTTATCAATTTTTAGATCCATATATCATTTTTGCATTTAAACCGGTTAAATCGACAAACCACCAACCTTATTCACTGTTTGACCTATTTACTTACGCATGTTAAACGAGTCACAAACGGGTTACACGTGTTATGCAGGTCTGGGTTAGGGTTGAGTTTCTTGACACGATTAATAAATGGGTCGTGTTTGGGTAGATGTCTTAATAACCCGTCAACCCACGAACCCGAAAAGGTCAACCCGAACACGACTCGATTGCCACCCCTAGGCCAGAGGGTGTACCGTGACACCAAAGACATAAGGGAGGGTGTTTTATGCTAAGTGATAGGTTCTTGTGTTATAGGAAAAAAATGTTGACCAATTTCCCATGGCATCAACCGTACCTTATGCTCTAAGAGTTAGCGGTGTAGTGTCCCTTTGATATACACCCCAACATGTTATCAGTCCATGCCATCTACATCACATTAAGTTACGGGTATTTTTTTTCTTCTTCTTGTTTTTTGTTTGTTGAGTGAGTGAGATATTTTAATGGTGTGTTATAAGAATTTTATTAAAAAGAGTATTTATGTCATAGTGTTGTTATAGGGTAGATGCTGAGGTGACCATAAACAACATATATAAGTATACAACATGAGATTGCACCTAACTTTCTCGTATATCTGAGTGTTGATTAAGATCCTTTTTAAATATATCTACTTTTATATATACTTTAGTTTCACATGTTTTTGTTTGAGGTCCTAAATTTGTACGTACAATGCACAAATAAAATGATGCATTTTGTATCTTCGTATACTTGTATCATCTCATGTAACAACCTTCGTCAACATTTCATGTAATCTCTCATATGAGTATTCAAGTTAATCAACGAAATTTCTTTGTCGCGTCACCTTTAGTCATCTTTTTTTTATATATATATAGTAGTGGTAGCAACTAGCAAGGTGTTTTAGCAAACAAGTTCATCAATAATGATGAGGTATAGTCTTTTCCGAAAGATTAAAAAAATAATCATAATTAAGCTTACACTTTTGAAGACTTATAATGTAAACATTTGATGCTAGAACAGTATTTCGAAGATACTGGACGATTGAAGGATGGTTCAGGTTCGGTTGTGAAGTCAGTAGCATAGGCGTTGGTCAGGCTAGTACAATGACAATGTACTAACACCAGGACCACAACGGTCGTGTGGCACACCACGGCAACCATACCAGCGAATACAGAGGAAGTACTCGTTCAACCATTCCCTCACCGATCCAAGACGACAACCACAATTCTCGTGTCGCCAGAGAAGGCTCGAGTAGTATAAATAGACGAAGTCCGATCCCAGAGACGGACCAGCTGACACACACTCCGAACTATGCAAACTTAAATGTTATGCAACGCCTACGATTGGAATTCAAAAACAGGTATTGTTGTTTACTAACAAGTCGAAAAAAAGCCCAAAAAAATGAGCTTATGAAACATAAGCCGAACCCACGTAAACTCGTAAGCCCAGAAATAAGGTTAAACATACAACCACCTGGTATAGGCCCAAAGTATATAGACAAATGATTCATAGTAAGTTAGTAACATACGAGAAAGAACAGTTCGTCTCTGTGCGTTGCGGATTGTGTTTTTATTTGCTTTTCGAAGATAATTAATTGTTAACCGATCGAACATTGGTAAATGAGAAAGTACTCAATTCGTGCTAAAATTCCTGGCAAACGTTAAGACGTCAACGTAACAATAAAAATGTATATATAAATTTTTTTCAATAATTTTTTAAAATTAAATCTTGGGTATTTTTTTAAAATCATTATGTAGGTTAAGGTTGTGTTTTGAAAGTTTTTTTATTCTCTTTTTTCTTTTAAAAACGTTTATTAAACTTCAATATTTTTTTATAAAATCGTACGCACGTCTGAAGCATATTATTATTGGGCTCGTTTTGTTCGTAATCTGGAGGACTTTATGTCTGTATATTTTTCATTAAAAAATCATTACATATCTGTTAGATATTGATAAATAAAGTTTGTTATATAAAAAAAATCGTAAATGTTAAAAATTTGAGGGCCTTTTTGTAATTTCTTTTTTACTAAATATATTTTGGGCCGGAGTGCTGTCATGGACTGGCTTTCAATTTTGTTCTTGATTTGACTATTTAAATATATGATAAATAAGTTTTTATATAATTCATTATACTTTTAACATTTGTTCATTGTGAAAACGACGGCGTTTTGGGACCACATTCATATTCATCTTAAGCAATGGTTGCATGCCTACAGTTGCACAAACAGATGCTGGGCCAAAAAATTTGGCCCGGCCCAATTTTTTTTTTTTTTTTTTAAATAAATTTGTGTGGATCAAATAGGGAGGAAAAAAAACTGTTATAAAATGACTGAAGCATTCAGATAAAAAAATACTCCGCGGTACATTTCCGAATTTGACTTAAACAGGTTTCATTTTACAGAAATGAGACCAATCTTGTAGTTTTTTTTTTTTTAAATTGTCTACAGGCACAAAATTAGGGAGGAAAGAATAAATAGGTTTATAAATCTGGTTACCGCGCATGTGTCATGTAATAAAAAATACCCGCGGTAACATTTCCGAATTGAACTTAAAACAGTGTTCATTTTTAACCATGAGACGAAATTAAAATGTCGAAAAAAAAAATAAAAATAAATAAAATTTTAAGCAAACGCTACAACGAGTAAGACCATAGAAAAAAACTTTTACTAAACACAATATGAAAAAGTAAACCGCATATTAAATATGAGGACCGAAGACAAAATTAACTCGCAAGCACTGCTACAGTGAAAACAGTGCTGGGTCCAAAAAATTTGGCAGCCCCCCCCATTAGTTTTTTTTTTTTTTTAAATTTCTCGGCACAAAAATATGGAGGAAAAAAATGTTATAAAGTACCGACGCATTCAGATAAAAACAATTCCGCAATTGTAACATTTCCGATACTGAATTAACAGTGTCATTTTTCAACATGAGCAAAAAAAAAATCGCAAAAAAAATTTAAAATTTTAACGCGACGGCAAACAACGCGTAAGCCCATAAGAAAATACTAAACACGATATTAAGACGACAAAATACTCGCACAAAATTAAAGGAAAAAAAAAGAATTAATGATTCGCAACTACGCACGAAAAAATTAACGCCCCGCAGTACCGTGCAAGAAAATGAAATTACACTATTAAACATAAAAAAAACGCGAGAAAAAACCAACTAAAAAAAATAAAAAAAATAAAATAACAAAATTGAAAGTTTCAAAACAATCGAGCGAAAATTAACGCACGCAGCAACGAACGGCGAGTAATTTGCTTGTTAATATTGAAATTTCGGAAGCCTTTTGTTAATTTCTATTTTACTAAAATATGTTTTGGGTGGATGGGCTTATGCATAGTTATGGGCTCAAATAAGCCCAATTTATTTGGTCATTATTGTGAATGGCTTTTAGGATGTATTACAAACAAGCAAATTTACTCGCGCCGTTCGCTGCGGGCGCGTTAATTTTTCGCGTATTGTTCGGGGCCATTAATTTTTATTTTTATTTTTTATTTTTTATTTTGCGTGCGGGTTTTTTTTTTCGGTTCTGTTTAATAACTTGATTTTTTTTGTGCATATTGTGCTCGTTTTAGTTCGCAAATTCAAGATTCTTTCCGTTGGGTATTTTTTTGGTCGGATTGACTCGTTAGATATGGGGTTATATATAAAAAAACGTAAATAGTTAGAAGACGATGTTCGTTTTGTAAATTATTTTTTTTTTTCTTTTATTAAACTTTCAACATTTTTAGAAAATATCGTGCGTATATCAGAGGCATTGCAATATTGGAATCGTTTTGTTCGCAATGCATGAGGATCTTTACAGCGACGTATTATTTTTATATGAATCATGAATAGGTTAGATATATGTTATATATTTGATAAGTAAAGTTTTCGAGTGTTTTTAATTATCGCGGGTCATTTTTCGGTCCTCATGTTTAATAACTTGATTTTTTTTATTGCCATTTATTGGGCTCGTTTTGTTCGCAATTCAAAGTTCTTTCGATGGGTATTTTTTGTAGGGAATGACTCGAAAGATATGTCTTTATACATAAAAACCGTAAATAATTAGAATGCGATGGTACGTTTTGTAATTTTTTTTTTTTTTTTTCTTTTTATATTAACTTCAACATTTTTATAAAATCGTGTGTTTATCAAGAAGCATTGCAATATTGGACTCGTTTTGTTCGCAAATGCAGACGATCCTTTACGCGGGTATTTTTTATCTGATATGAATAGATAGTTTATGTTATATATTTGACTAGTAAAGCTTTCTGCATGTGATGTGCGGCGTCATTATTTTTTATTTTTTTATTTAGCGTGGGTTTATTTTTTCGGATGTCATGTTAATATTTTGATTTTCTTATTTGCAATATTGTGCTCAGTTTTGTTCGGTTATTCGAAGCTCTTTCCGGAGTATTTTTTTGGTCGGACAATGACTCGATAGATATGTTGTTTAATTAAAAAAAAAACGTAAAAATAGTTAAAAGCCTGAGAGGTTACGTTTTTTGTAATTTTTTTTGTATTAATATATTTAACTCTCAACATTTTTTTTATTAAATCGTCTTATGCCGTATATCAGAAGATTGAAATATTTGACTACGTTTCTGTTCGCAATGCGAGATCTTTACGCGGTATTTTTTTTATATGAGTGATTAGGTTGTTTATGTTATATATTTGATAAATAAAGTTTATTTATAAAAATGTCGTTCTATTTTTTATTTTATGCGGGTTTATTTTTTTTTTTTTTTTACATTGCTACAGTGCTGGGCCGGCCCAAATTTTTTTTTTTTTTTTTTTTTAAATTGTTGGCACAAAATAGGGGAAAAAAATGTTACAAAAGTACCGACGCATTAAGATAAAAAAATACCCGCGGTAACATTTCTGAATTGACTTAAACACTGTCATTTTACACGATGAGACCAAAAAAATAAATTCGCAAAAAAAAATAAAAAATAATAAAATAATAAAAAAATAAAATTTTAACTCAAAAATTAACCCGCACTATTAAACATGAGACCGAAAAAATAAACCCGCACAAAATACAATTCTCATTTAAAGCCCATGTTCCCATAAAATTATATTAAAAAAAATCCCGTATAGCTAAAAAAAGAAATCTTTAAACATAAGCCCCACACATAAGCCCATATAAAAAAAAACAAACTATTATATAAAATTATATTAATCCTGAGCCCCACACATAGCTCATATAAGAAATAAAGAACCTTGAAACATTGAGCCCACACATAAGCTCATATAAGGAATAAAAAAACAAACTATTAACCATTAGACAGAAAAAATAAAACTACACAAAACTTTCCATAACTCATTGGGCCCAACATTGCAAGCATCAAGCCCAAAATGAAATGGGCTGCTTTGGTTCACAATAACAAAACATTATATATATTATAATTTGAGATCCGTTGACTTTTGCACATGTACTGTTCATTTTAAGCACTGTAGCTACAGTGCTGGCACAAAAAAAAGCCAAAAAAATTTAGCCCAAAAATTTGAGCCGGCCCAATTAGTTTTTTAAAAAAAAATTGTTGGCACAAAATAGAGAGGAAAAAAATGTTACAAAAGTACCAACGCGTTCAGATAAAAAATACCCGCGGTAACATTTCCGAATTAACTTAAACAGTGTCATTTTACACCATGAGACCAAAAAAATAAATTCGCAAAAAAGATAAAAAATAAAAAAATAATAAAAAAATATAATTTTAACCCCACGCAACAACGCGTAAGACCATAAAAAACTATTAAACACGATACTGAAAACGTAAACCCGCACTATTAAATATGAGACCGACAAAATAAACTCGCACAAAATTAAAGGGAAAAAAAAGAATTAATGACACGCAACAACGTGCGAAAAATTAACGCCCCGCAGTAACGCGCAGAAAAAAATAAACTTACACTATTAAACATAAAAAAAAACGCGCGAAAAAACAAGTAAAAATAATAAAACTTAAAAAAAGATATTACTTAAATAATGAATTGACAAATAATGTGAGAGAAAAATGGTAGGCTTAGCATATTTTATGCAAAATCTAGCTAATGTGAAGAGATTTGATAAACCCTTATAAGTTATAAGTAACAAAAGCCTTCCCTCTAAGCCCGCAAAACAAACGCACCCTAAATGTGGTTAAGCTTATTTAAAAGGCTTAGGACCATCTGTTCACTATCACTGGTCATTGTCAAAGACCACCATTATTTCGTCACTCCTCGTTGTCGCGACAATCTCCACATGACCGTTCTCCTTTTCGTTGTTGCCGCACAACATGCGCAATCCGCTACTCATTGTAATAATATAAACTCGTACAACCGTTTACGCGATAATAACAATTACTCATGTTTTTCAAGTATAATACTCGTATAACAATATTAAATAACGGAAAGTTTTAGATAACTAAAATCACATACGATAAATCTCAATTCTCAACTACTATGTTTTGTTTGGTGACCCTTGTTTTAGGTTTCATTATTTTTTTTATTTAACAATTATAAATATGGATGGTTAGCGGATTATACAGAATATTTTATTTATGTGTTTTAAAATGGAAACCAGCCTAATTTAATTATGTGATCCCACCACACACCACTTGCCCAAGTGCTAAAAGTTGAAGGCACGAAAAGGGCTTTTTAATAAGGGGTTTTCTAACATCTGTTTCAGGGGTACATGATAAGGTGGGGAAAGAGGCTGCGTGTCACAGTCTCATTAACCAGCAATCATTATTATTAATCATTATCAGGCCCCACAATCACATGCTAACCAATCAAAACTGTAACACACAACCTTCTGTCCCCACCTTATCATGTGCCCCTGAGGCACATGACATGTTAAAAAAACCCTTTTAATAACTATCACTATAGATGTTAAAAAAAAAATAACTATCACTATAGTACTACTGTATTGTAAAAACTAGAGAGGGAGTAAATATTTTATTAATTTAAAATTTAATTGTTTTGGAGAACTTTAAATTCACTTATATATGAAATTAATCAATCATGACATAAATATACTCGCTAAACTATAAGCAAAATATACAAAGAATTAATAAGTAAGAGATGGAAAGATCAAACGAAGACATAGAGATTTATAGTGGTTTGACTACGAAGTTTCATTTCACTCTACTCTACTACCTGAGTACTCAACTCATGATTGAACTTTACTATGTCAATAAGCCCCCTTCAAGCAGAGAAAATCGTACAACGTTGCTTACTATATTTTTCGACACTAAGCAAAATGTCGAGTTCTTCTCAGAATAGAACCAAACCTTTCACACTTGTATTTTAAAGACTAAAATACTAACCCGTACACTCACGTATTTTTTGGACTGAAATACTAACCTACTCGCATGTATTTTCCGGACAAAATACTAACCTGCTCATTCACGTATTTTCATGACACAAATATTAACCCTCTTACTCATGTATTTTCAGGACACAAATACTAACTCGATCAAACAAACAAACAAGATTGGATGATATGGATTCGATTTACACAATGATTGTAACAAGTGTTACAACAACTATAAGTTTATAACTATACTATAAGAACCAATATCTTGTGTTCTTGGGTTGTTGCTCAAAATGAATCAAGGATTTAATCATTTTAAATGAGATTAAAAAAATTGTAATGATCAAAGAAAAATAGATCTATGCATCTAAAAATGTTGACAGAAAAATGTGGAAAAAGATTGGTTTGTGTGTGAAAAATGGCATGCTATTTCTAGGCAAGAGGGGAGCCCCGCTCTTCCACGATGCGACAGTTCTCTTATCGATAAGGGAACCGTCCCCTATTTAAGGGAACCGTCTGTACAAACGGGCATGTGGTCTTTGTCTTTTAGTGGTAACTTGTGAATCTTGCCATAATGTTTCATGATTAGGCTAAACTTAAATTTCATCAAAGAAAATTGGGAATTATTGAAAGAAGATTTTTGTAAATGCATAAACAGTTTGAAGCCTCTGGTAGAATCTCTTGAGGATGTAATCACTCATTCATTACTCTCGTTCCTAAAAAAATGACCCAATCGATTAATATGACTATCGTCCCAACAGCTTAAATCGGAAAAGCTTACAAGGTTTTGTCGAAGATTTTGTCATAACTAGGCTTACAAAAAGTGAATCACAATCATAAATCCTACTCAAACCGCTTTTAACGTGGAAAGACAAATGGATGGTGTTGCTATAGTGCTAATGAATCGTTGAGCTAGTGAGAATTATGGTAAAAAAAGATTCTTACTGTTCAAGGTAGTTTGTTGAGAAAGTCTTCGCATAGTAGATTTTGTTTAGTTATTCTCTTAAATATTAGCAAAGGGGTTTAAGTTAAAAGTGGCGCAAATGGAATATTACATATTTCTTCCACATGACATGACATTGTTAATTTATTTTTTTTTTGAACGGCAACTTTATTAAAAACCACTAGCAAGGAGCTAGAAAATTACATAGAAATCAAATGAGGGTGTTGAAGCCAACTAACCCAATTCAAAGTTCTATTACCTCTAGCTAAACACCAATTAAACGACCGTAAGACAATCTCATCGAAAATAACATCTTTACGAGGATTAGAATCCGCAAAAAGGAGGTGATTCCTGAAATTCCATAAACTCCACCAAGAGACATAAAAAACACCTTCTAACACTTCTTTAGACTTAGCACCAAGGCGTAACTGTTTGAACCAACCTTGCCAATCTGTATACGAATTAAAAGAGTGAAAATCCAAGTCCCACCAACGACATACTAACCTTGTCACATCTCTCGCCAAGCAGCAACGAAAAAATAAATGAGAAGAATCTTCTGGTTCTCCGTCACAAATCGGGCAAGATAAGGAATCGATCAAGATGTTTCTCCTGACTAAATTTGAACGTGTAGGAAGATGATCTTGGAGAGCCTTCCAAACAAAAACATTAACTTTAATCGGGATACATTTAATCCAACGCGTAAGGGCTTTTTTCAGCTTTAGGAAGAAGGTCTCGTAGCAAAGTTTTACGAACATCTTTGCACGAAAAAAACCATCTCCATTTCGAAAATCCCTAAACCCCACTATCCTTCCGAATTAGATAAAAGAGTGTTTCTATAAAGGGACCATGAGATATCAAGTGCTGAGCTTCTATAAAACCCCTCGAACAGGACGTCGAAAGAACAAGTAATAGGGTACAGATAATTTATATCGCTAAAAAATGTCTTTATATAGTTTCTAAGGCAAATAAACGAGGGAAACAAAATGCTTGAGCATAGATGTCGCCCAATCCAACAATCATTCAAGAATACTTGTGTTTCATTACCATTACCAACCCGACATCTTTCATATGGGAAATTTATCAAGTACCACTCCTTAGCCTTAAGAGATTTGACTTCATTTAAAATAGATTTCCATAACGAAGAAAAAGAGGCAGAAAGCACCTGTGAAGACGAACCATGTAAGGCCGAAATAACCCGAGCCCATAGAGAATTATCTTGAGATAGTATAAGCTTTTAACCCATTTGAACAAAGTAACCCCCCATTAAGAGCATAGATACTGGTCCCCCAACCCGCAATGTTTTTTAAGACGCGGCACCATGGGCCCATTTACCCAAGCAATCTTCTTATTCTCCCGTCTTGAATACATATTGAGAAATTCTACGCAAACTCTCCATTGAAATTGAAGTAATGATTTGGGTACTTGAGACGACAATGTTATAAAATTGGAATTGGAACCCAAGCACCGATTTTACGGAGTGTAAGACGACCCGATTAAAATAGGAGTTTGAAGTTTTACACTTAGAGAGCACTTCTTTTGAGTTAACACATTTGATTCTATCCCAAGCCTTGATCAACGACATTTTACCACCATCCGGAAGGCACAAATATTTGAAGGTGTTTGATTACTAGATACAACAAGAGACTTAGCAGCCTCGGAAACAATAGAATCTAAAATTTTAATGATCTAGCGGTGCATTTCAATTTTGGGCTGCAATTCACTGGTGCATTCGGTCATAAAGCTTTCAAACCTTTGAAGTGAGTTTACAAAATATTGCCAAGCATTTTTTTTCCTTTTGAACAGGATAAATATAATATCCTTAGAAATTTTCTTCAAAAGCAAACAAAACGAGTTGCGATATTTTTAGACTTACAATTAGAACTTAATTTTAAATACTCGTCTCAACGAGAAATGCTCAATCAGATCCCGTGAATTAGTCAGCCAAAATATCAAAAATCATGGTTACCCAATAAAAAATACGCAGTGAAATATAATACATGCGTTGGCTACAAATCAGCCCCGTCGCAACGCGCGAACACGTGTTGGGAAAATGGTTATTGCAAAAACGAGTTTTTGCAAACTTTGGACACCATTTAACATATGTAGATGTTATATATCTCTATATTAGATTGGGGCTTTGCGTTCTCCCCGAAGAGAGCTTCGCAACGAGCTAAAGTATGTCCAAAAGGGAGTTAAGATGAATGAGATATCGTGTCTCAAAGTGAGGCACGTGGAACACAAAATCTGGGAACTTGAAGCTATCCCATATCACCCAAAAAGGAAAGTGGATAGTGGTTTATAAGGAACTCTTGGTAATTGCTATCAAATTCCTTCAGGTTGGTTATGCTCCCACTCCTACGTGCGTGTGCATGTGGTGCAGAAAATGGGATTTCTTGGCCAAAATGGGTTCGAAGCTTCTGAACTCATGCGAGCCCGCCCGACCTGCTGACACGAATACAGCTCCAAAAGTTCGCCTATGTGCCTATCTTTTTGCTGTTGATTCGTTTCATTGTCAGATAAGGTTTTCAGAATATTCTGTGTTTATTTAAACCATTAAAGTTTATCTAAAACTACTTTGTGATCAAGTTTTAGATATGCATAAAAGGTTTAAAATCGGCTGATGCTTATCAGCTATTTCTGCTTGGTGAACAAGCTAGGTTAAGGCTCTAAATAAACCCTCTCCTCGTTCAGTTTTGCATACCGAAAAACACAACTCCAATACCCATTCACAGCAGCTTCGTTAGCAGCCTTTTTCAGCAGTTCGATCGATCAGAAATCTTCAATTCTTTCAGTAATCTTTCAGGCAAGTTGTCAGGTTCGGCTGTACAACAGCTTTGGACGTTGTACCCTGGGAAACAGATGGCGAATCTGTTTTATGAGAATCATGTTAAACACGAGCCTCGTTCTTAATTACTGCTTTAATTTTCTATTAATTATTGTCTGTTAATTTATTGTGTTACTGTCATTCGATTTATACTAATAAAAGTGTTTAGGTTTCCCAACAGTCTTAAAACAGATTCTGTGTAAACATAATTAAATTAAATCGGATTAATATTGTTAACAGGTTTTTAATATATAGAAACTGTCTCTGACGAAACCAAGATAGAGTTTCGTTAGAAATCAGTTTAACTCTACAGACTTTAATTTGCAGTTTACAGATACATAACGTTTTTTTAGAATCAGTTTACGTAAACATAGAAACCAGGATTGAGTTTCTATAAAACTGTTTTGATCCGGTACAAGCAGATACCGTTTGATACAGTTTGTTAACTGTTTGTGTTTAATCTTTCAGGATGACTAACACTCAAACTCCTCCTCCTGCGACTACTGTTGTGAACACAACAGGTGCGCCGGTTACCAATACATTGGCTAATCATGCGCAGAGACCAGAAAAATTCAATGGTCAGAATTTCAAGATGTGACAATAGAAGATGTTCTTCTATCTCACCACCTTGGGCCTTGCGTGATTCTTGAAAGAAACTGTACCTCAGGTTGAACCTCCTGCCGAAGGTCTATCCTCTAATGCACAGACTGTGCAAGCTGTGGAAGCATGGAAACATTCAGACTTCTTGTGTCACAACTATGTTCTGAAGGGTTTGATATATCCTTTGTATAACGTGTACTGCAAGACCACGTCTCCAAAGAATTATGGGAGTCGTTGGAACGCAAGTACAAACAAAGAATGCTGGTACAAATGGTACAAAAGAAATTTATGGTAGCTCGTTTTTTGGAATACAAGATGGTTGATTCAAAGAGCGTGGTTAGTCAGGTTCAAGATCTGCATGTTTTTCTACACGATATTCATGCTGAAGGAATGACTTTGAGTGAAACTTTTCAAGTTGCTGCTATTATTGAAAAGTTACTTCCAAGCTGGGTAGAATTTAAAAACTACTTAAAGCATAAGCGAAAGGAGATAAGTGTTGAAGACTTGGTTGGTTCCATCTTTGTATTGAAGAGGACAACAAGCAGCTCAGAGAAAGACACTTATACACCTGATTCTGCAAGGCTAATATGGTTTGAGCTTGCTGGGTCATCTCAAGGTTCAATCCAAGGAAATAAGAGAAGTAAACAAAAGGAAGAATGAAAGAAGAGACAAAGGGAATCTGAGTACCTTGCTCCTAACGCTTTGGATTGTGAAGCAGAAGTTTCTAGGGACCTTGCTACAACTGTGACCAGCCTGACACCGTGCCTGCTAAATGCAGATCCAGAAGCGGTGAATCCACTCAAGGGCAAATATGGTGAATGATGATTGGATATTATAGCAAATGGTGTCTGTCTTGGCTGTGCCATGATTTCTGAGGTAACATGGGGTAGGTACTAATCATGGAGTTGAGGATGATACTGGGGGCAACCTCAAGTTGTGCTGATAAGAGGTATGTATCAACTCTTCTAGAGCATTGATAATGACAGCAGCCTGTAATATAGGCAGAATTCTGTAACTGCTAGATATCAAGGGTGACGGAAGTGTTGTTTTAAGATGCATCCGAGAAAGAGCGTCAGGTTGACTAATGTCTTGTATTTCCGGAATTCGTAAGAATCTTTGTTTGATATGCTGTAAACAAGTTTGGATTTCGTTAGTTTTTTGAGTCTGATAAGTTGTTTTGTCTAAGAATCAAATGTATGTTTGTAAGGGTATGCCATGAACGGTTATGTTTAAGCTCAATGTAAATGTGTCAAGATATGAAATCAATAAATGAACTCTTCCTGCCGTACTTTGATGAGTCTTCTATATGTGGCATGCTCAGTCTTGGACATAGGTAGTATTTTAATTCAATTGCCTCGTTAGATTAAATTAATAGCATACCAAAACCGCCATATTGATTCTAAATATAAAGTGAAACTTGTGTTGATAGCCAACTTACAAAACATCCTTCAAAATCGGTTAATGCGAAAAACCGAACCACTTTGATATGATACACACTTACATATGCTGATTTGAAAATCATTACCCACGAAGGTGGCAAATAAGTACTTTAACACGTTTATTGATGATTGTTCAAAGTATTGCTATGTTTACTTGTTGAATAAGTAAAGATGAAGCCATAAACAAGTTTGTTCTATAAATCAAAAATGAAGTTGAAATCAACTTGGTAAGAAAATCAAGGTTTTACGAAGTGATAGGGAGGTGAATATGTGCTCCATTCTTGAGCTTGGTGCGAAACCATGGAATAAGACAGAGTTACTGCTCCCCTATTCACTCAGCAAACGTATTGCCCGAAAGGAAGAACCGTGTACCTGTGAAAGAAGTGTTTACTGCCAATGTTGATTAGTTCTGGTATTAGCCGGACAGGTGTGGGGGAAGCCATCTGACGGTCAACTTATCTTTTAAATAAGATACCTGTAAGAAAAGAAGAGACCCCCTTATGAATTATGATGGACGTAAATCATCATAGTCAGTACTTACGTGTGTGGGCTTTTAGCTAAGGTAGCAGTGCCACTCCCAAGCCCAAAAGATGGATCTAAATTTTGTGAATTGTATATTCCATGGATATGTTAAGAACATCATGCTGTATCGTTTCATTGTACATTAATCTAAAATCCGATAACAAAAGAATACTGTAATTGGAATCAAGGAAGTGCATCTTTCTTTGAAACACATATTTCTTGTTATCCAAAAAGAAACTGAAGCTCACCAGATTAGATGATAAGTTGTCCCAAGATAAGAAGACAGCGAAGATATAATGATCTCCAATAATGAAGACCAGATCAAACCGAGAAGAAGGAAGTTAAACCAAGAAGAAGCAAACGGCAAGAAATAGAAATTGTTTTGGACCCGATTTTTTTCTTATTATGGTAGAAAATGAACCCACGGGTCATACCGGAAAGCGGTAACTTCCTCGGAAGGGCTTAATGGAAAGAAAGCCATCAAAGTGAAATAGATTCTATTTTACAAAATCATACTTGGGAGCTCGTGGATTTACCTCCTGGTTGTAAACCACTAGGCTATAAATGGATCTTCAAGAAGAAGATGAAAGCTGATGGCACCATTGACAAATATAAAGCAAGATTGGTAATCAAAGAGGATATAGACAACGTGAAGGTCTAGACTACTTTGAAACTTATTCTCCTGTCACGCGAATAACCTCGATTAGAATGAATACATGCTTATTGCCGCATAAGAAATTTGAGAAATTTGGAAGTTCACCAAATGGATGTGAAAACAACATTTCTAAACGGAGATTTAGAAGAAGAAGAAATATATATGAACCAACCTGAGGGTTTCATAGCTCCTGGACAAGAGGGTAAGGTTTGTAGACTTGTTAAGTCATTGTATGGCTTAAAGCAAGCTCCTAAACAGTGGAATCAAAATTTTGACCACGCCATGTTAGATAGTGGATTCAAAATTAATGAATGCAACAAGTGTGTTTATGTCAAGGACAAAAGTAGTGGATATGTAATTTTATGTTTATATGTCGATGATATGCTTATCGTTGGCAGTAACGACAAGATGATCAAATCTACTAAAGACATGTTAAAATCAAAGTTTGACATGAAGGATATGGGTTTGGCTAATGTGATCCTTGGAATAAAGATCATACAAACTCATAATGGACTTGTGTTAAGTCAAGCACATTACGTGGACAAAATTCTTAATACTCATAATGCGAGGGATTTCGGCTTAGCTAGAACTCCAATTGACACCAGTCTGCATCTATCTAAAAAGAAAGGCGTAGGTGTTACCCAATTAGAGTATTCAATAATTATTGGCATGTTAATGTACTTAATGACGAGTACCCGACCTGACTTAGCATATACTGTTAGTAGGCTAAGCAGGTATACGAGTAATCCAGTAATGCACATTGGAAAGCTATAACTAGGGTACTTTATTATCTAAGATACAATCGCGATTATGGACTGCATTAGAAGAGGCGGAATGGCTACGTCAATTCGTAGAGGACATACCAAGGTGGCCTAAACCGATAACATTCATTAGTATACATTGTGATAGTCAATCGGCAATTGGCAGAGCTCAAAGCACAATGTATAATGGAAATTCTAGACATATCCGTCGTCAACATAACTCGATACGACAACTACTCTCAACAGGAGTTATCTCAATTGACTATGTGGCGTCAAAGGATAACATCGCGGATCCGTTTACGAAAGGCTTAAGCAATTATCATAAAGTGAGCTGCGAAAACCCTCCTGAGGGAGAACTCCATCTGACTCTGCAAAGTAAATTAAAAAAGGAATTATTTAACGAGTGCTCTGAGGGTAAGGTTTAACGTTATTATAATAGAATCTTTGAGTTTATTGAATCATAAATCAAATTTAGTTATGGTTATTTACGAGTCTAGTTAATGCGTTTTAAGACAATTTATACTTTAAAAGGAAAGTTTGTGTTTAATGAATGCGCTTTAATCGGTGCCCTAAGGGCACTTGTTAAACAAACCCATTAAAAAAATAAGAACTAGAACTCATCTGGATTTACAAACTTTATAATTATAATGTATAAACTAATAAAAAACCAACATTAACAAACTAGTGATATAAAATCTAAAACCAAACTAACGGCTTTATGAGACAAATGATAAAAAATTTGCGACTTATTGACTATTATTTCTAAAACAATTTCAAGTCCGAACACCGTTTGATGAAGACAACTTTTTAAACAAATAGAGCTTTAATCGATTTGAGTATTTGTAGTTGTGAGTAAAACCTCATAAATTGATCAGAAAAAAAATCATGCGTAATTAATTCAATCCCATTGAATTATTTTCCAAAGAAAGAATCATAAAATCATGTGCAATGGTCGGTCGACCGAGAGATCGGTCCCTTACTCGGATGCGTCGCATCATACTACATATCTAGGGGCGGAGCCAGGATTTTAGGTTGAGGGGGGCCAAAATTATTTATAATGGTACCTATATATAACTTAGTAAGAACCGACAAGTAGACAACGGTATCTCATGTTTTAATACCGATGATATTTTTCACTAACACGAGTCAAGCAAAAATCATAAACGAAAGAAGAACTTAACTTGACTATTAGTTTTTGTAATACTGAAAGTAAATAATAATAAACGTGTCCAAGCATAAACGAATGTTTGCCTACCATAGTAGTTTAACAAAGTGTTAATTCTTTGTCTACACCTATGCTGATAATAACATAACTTGAATTCCCAAATCACATAACGGAAGTTATAAGCCATTAAACAAACAATTCATATTCGACAAAATTAAAAAGTAAAAACAAAGATAAAAATATATAAAGAACGTAACATTCAAAAGTACTTGTAATCGTAAAAAGAATATAATTATTTTGAATTGGTACCAAAAAATGACTAACCATGAGATAACATAATCTTAGAATTTGACTATTTTTTGCAACAAAAAATATCAAATATAACATCAAGTCATCAATTAAGGAGGGCATTCTTATGCAAATCACATATATTATGGCTTATTGGGCTTACTAAATACTATATGATTGGACTCATTGAGGGGGGGCCGAGCACCCACTAGCTACCCCCCTCCCTCCGCCCCTGTACACATCCCTAAAGAGACACGTCCCACAAGGACAAATATGTTGAATCGATCGCATAAGTGATCGAGCTGAGGACAAATGTTTGTGTGTGAGTGTTTAATTAACTGTTTTTTTTATATATTTTTTGTAGTGTCATCGATCTTTTAGTTACATTAAGTTGATTATGAAGTTGTCTGAAAAATAAAAATCTGATGTAACAGTAGAGATGTTGGTCTCTTGATGGTCTCCGTTACACTTACTCTAAGGGTGTGTTTGGTTTATAGGTATTACCCTATAATACAATTCACAAATGTTTGACCAACCTTTGACCATTGCTACAGTGTCGGGCTAAAAAGTTAGCCCAA
>BQNB010005653.1:0-59089 GCA_026074375.1 Tanacetum coccineum
TCTTTTATAGTCATCATGCTTTTTTTTCTTTTATAATAGTCACTCAAGTAGTCACTAAAAGAATTAAAAACTTTGTTTACATTAGTGAGCTATTAAAACTTAGCTACTTATATAGCTTTAATATTCATCGACTTTTCCTAGCCATCTACAACCTATTTAAGCCAAACCAAGTGAACTAGCCGACTTTTCCTCAGAACATGATCATAAATAATAATACTTTTGTTACAAGTCTCTAACGACCTAAAATTAAACTGAAAAACCCATCTTACGGTAGGTTTGACACCATATCTGCTATTGCCAGGGCCGGATTTGGGCCTGTGTGGGCTGGGCAGCTGCACAGGGCCCAAAATCCTTGAAATCCCTACAAAATATTTTTTTACCAAAGTTATATACATTGGCCCAGCTTTATAGCTCATTTTACTTGGTTTTTATGCTCTGATAGTGCAGTAAAACATGATAATAAAAACGAATGTATTCAATGTCAATCGAAGATTTCAAATTGATACGACCCTTGCGGATAGTATCGGGATAGGGCACCTCTCCAAGCGTGATGCGAGCTCCTAAGAAGTAAAAGAAAAAAGCACATATATATTTATTTGACTAAAACTTAACTGATTTCATTCATATGATGGGTTTAAATACTAACAATGAGATAATATCACATGACTCCAATACATATCCTAACACGACTCCAACACTTATCCTAAACCTAATAAACCAATACTTATCCTAAACCATGGGCGTAACATTCCCCATTCCTTCAAAAATCACCTTATTCTCAAGGTGTTGTCTTGAAAAATCTTGATTCCGGGATCCCATGTTTTGAGTTGTAAATTTGCCTCTTGCAAATCATACTCAAAGCCTAAAACATGCTTACACAAATATTGGCACAGTTGTCCGGCAATGAGTTCAAGTATTCTTTCATAATATATAGCTTCATTACTTTGATTGAAAATCAACCCAACTTGATTGGCAGCGTAATACTTTAATTCCACTAGTAAAATAGGCCCACTTGTTTTGATAGCTTCCACCTTGTTCGGCTTATGGCGAGTCGTTTCCTCAAGATCTTGAACCCGCACCCTTGTGTTTAGGTCGTTTGGTTTGGCGATGGCTGTGGCGAACCGCTCGTCCTCAAAACGGGCATCGGTGATACGGGCTAAGGAGAAGGCTTCTCCTAAAGTTGTAGGCCTTGCCCTCAACAGTTCTATTTGTAACGCCACTTTAAGTCCAGAGATATAAAACGATTTAAGTAAAGATTTAGAGATCCTCGTTACTCGATTTATAAGCATCTCAAACTCATTCTGGTATTCAGTTACCATACCCATTTGCAAGAGCTTAGATAGTGTGTATTCCGCGTCTCGATTGGTACCGCCCGATGCATGAACAGTAACTTGAAGAACAATAATTTTTTTCACTGATGAACAGTACCTCGTGAACAGTAACGCGTGAACAATAGTTTTTTTTGTTTTTTTTGGAACCCTAAATCGGAAGCCCTCTCAACGAGGACTCTCAATGAAAGCACCAATTGATACGACCCTTGCGGATAGTATCGGGATAGGGCACCCCTTCAAGCGTGATGCGAGCTCCTAAGAAGTAAAAGAGAAAAGCACACATATATATTTATTTGACCAAAACTTAAGTGATTTCATTTATATGATGGGTTTAAATACTAACAATGAGATAATCTCACATAACTCCAATACATATCCTAACACGACTCCAACACTTATCCTAAACCTAATAAACCAATACTTATCCTAAACCATTGGCGTAACACAAATTCTCATTAATTTCAAAATTTTAAAATTAAAATCACTTCTAATTTTAAAATTAATCTGGTCTCATTTGGGATTTTTGTTTTACATATTTCGAAGTGGATAAAAAAATATTTTGTTAGTGTTTTAACGTTTTAGATTATAACAAGTTTTCTATTATCGAAATAACTATTTTACAAGTACTTAATACTACATGTTTAAGGGCCTACTTTTTTATTCAGCACAGGGCACTCAAAATCCACAGGACGGCCCTGACTGTTGCATCTTGATGTTGTTACGGTGACATCTGGATAGGTCTCAAAATGTGTGTTTTTGTATACGATTTTATGAAAAAGATGGTGACAATTGGTAGTGAAGAAGAGCCACCACCTGAAAACTTCGTCGTCGCCGCTTAGAGCCGCCACCAACCCTCTTCTTAAAGAGAGGTTTATTGTCAGGTGTTACGAAGTTGGGATTAATAAAATTGCTATTGCTAATTTGTTAGAGGTTAGATCAAAAATATCGTACTTGTTTACCTATGTGTATAAAGTTTAAGATCGGTAGGAAAATTGGTGTTTAAGAGGTTGAAATAAGAAAGTATGAATTAGATGAGGTTTACAATACTGAGTAGGATGGTGGTAGTAACTATCGAGTGGTGATAGCCGACGGAGGTCTTTGGGTGGCCATTTGTATATGGTGATAGTGGTGGTTGATGAAGTTGATATTTTGTTGTTTATATTGATGAAGGTTTGATAAAGATGATGAGGAAACCTGGTTTTAGAGATGAAATATGAAGACATAAGTGACTAAAATTAGAGATGGTATTTGACCAAACATGTCTAATAAAATTGTTTGTGTTCGATTTTTTGTAACAGGGTTTGTGTTTGTGTTCATGTGTGTATATATATGGGTAATGGAGGATGAACAAAAAGATAGAGGAACAAAAAGAATTAAAAAAATCATTTTTTAAGAAAAAAACTCAAAAAAATTATTACACAAATGGTCCCTAAGGGTATATTAGTCATTTGCCTTTGCTGTTAAGGTCAAATTGGATTGAAAATCAGTCAAAAGACCGATCAACCCAATATAGACAACCACATGGACCATTGGCGTAATTTTTTGCGTTTTAGGATCAAACATGCAATTTCAGGTAAACCACAAGGACCAAACATGTAATTAACTCAAAATATAAAGTAGGAGCCAACCTAACCCGACATGACATGTACCCAACCCACCCACTTTCACACATATAATCTAATCAGATGGTCTAAATCACACCTTACCTTTTTAAAGCACATCATCAGAAAATCTGTGAGTTAAGACGATAAGCTATCTAGTATTTAAGGATGTTCATCCTGAATAAAACAAATAAAAAGAATTAAGGGAATCATGCATACATAACATAAGTTATCATAAGACCTTGCAATAAAAAATGACAATTAAGAAAGAATACCATAATGATCCTAAAGAGAACAGACATAGGTTGAAGCTCATAGTAAGGCAGTACACTAGTTAGTAGTTCAATCGCAGTACAACCAACACTCTATATATCTGATGCAACACAAGTTCCTGACATTTCAATCACTTGAACAAAACAAATTTCATAGACGTGCCTAAATTTCTTAAATAATGAGGAATATGAAGTTGGCACTGAAGGAGTATGTCTAAAAAATACCTCGGGAGCCATCCAATAAGGTGTACCAACATTTGAATGTATATTAACATCAGCCTCAGTTAGCATCGTTGCAACCCCAAAATCTAACATCTTTACAAGACCATGAAAGAAAAAAAAAGTTGACACAGTTAATATGATAAGATCCATTTTAAAGCTAAAAGAACAAAAAATAAATGTGATCTATAGTTTACCTCATTAGTAGTCGAGATTTTTGAACCCTTAACGTCCCGATGAAGGACCCCCGCTTGTTCATGCAAATAAACTAAGCCTTCCAAAACCTATATACACGTTTTATAGTCAATATACGTCAATGTGTTTAGCTGTTTAAGGTTAGTAAATACCCTTAGCTATCAGGGCCGTCCCGTGGATTTTGAGTGCCCTGTTCGACTAACAAAATGAGGCCCCTTAAAAAAATTTGTTTTATTTAGTTTATGCTTTCAACTAAAATAATAGTGTCTACTGCCTCAAAATTTATAATATACTAATCTATGTTTAATCCATAGTTCATAGATCCCACCAATTAGAATTAGTTAGATTTAATATTTATATAACTAATGAGTGAATAAAAAGTTGAGACTTTATATATACTGTACTGGTTACAAACTAAAATCACAGGAAGTCAAAAACCAATTTGTGTCACTAGGATAAAGCTTCGTCTTGAGCCTATTCCTACTATACACATTACGTATAAATTTTTTTGTGCCCCTATAGTCTGGTGGACCCTGTGCAAGTGACCATGTTGCACATGTAGATATGCGGCCATGTTAGCTATGTAAAAAACTACCATCATTCCATGAAACTGACCATTTTGCATGATGAAGTCTGCAAGTAAGCCATTCTCCACATACAAGAGCATCAACAATTGCACACATCTTTCAAAAATCAAATTTGATAAGAGTTTATTTGATCTTCGAAAATGTATAGTTCATTCGGCAGTTTTTAGCAGGTGAAATGGATCCGCAAAAGGACACTAAATTCAAAACTATTTAAAAGGAAAAATGTCATCTAATATCAATCAAGTTTCATCATTGTTTCACTAAAAGTCTTTTAGAGTTGTCTTTAAAGTATTAAACAATTTGAACTTAATTTCTCCCAACTATTTTTATATACTAAATAAATAATAACCAAATTAAGTAGTTTTTTTTCCTTTTGTTAAATAAATGTTCAAAAGTTCCAAATAACATTTAAACTTGAATTATTTATGTACTGAAAATAAAGTTTGAATTAGACGTGCGCAAACCGGTTAACCGGTTCGGTTCGGTTTCAGTCAAACATGAATCTTTTTCGGTCAACGAACCAGTCGAAACCGGTTTGGAAGAAATCGAAACAGTTTGAAACCGGTTTGGTGTGCGGTTTTTGTCGAACCGGTCATACCGGTTTGGAACTGGTTCATGACCGGTTAACCACCCAAACCGGTTTTGATCGGGTTTTTTTTGTTTTTCGTGGTTTTGTACTCTATAAACGGAATAAACTTCAACTTTTATTTAATAGAAAAACCCTAATATATCAGAAACGAAATGCATTGGAAAGGAAAATACAACACAATGCAAGCCTTGCAAGGAAATTTAAAATACAACATCAACAACATAATGCAAGCGAATTAAAAATACAACATACTAATCGAAAATTAGTAATCATCTTCGGCTTCTTCGCTGCTCATCATATAATCATACCGTGTTCCTCCCGGAGACAGAGTGCCTTCGCTGCTAGCATCTAGTGCAATTTCTTCATCGGATAGTGGAATGGCTTCTTTTCGTTGCACCTCGTCATCCAAGACATCTTCTTCAAAGTCTAAGGGTATTTCAAGAGGGCTTTTGTCTTGTTTACGCTCTTTAGCGTCCAAGTGATCCTTCAAACACATGCACATCTCTAAAGACACCGAAGTGAGTCTTGTTCTTCGAATTGACAACACCCTCCCACTTGTTGAAAATGCGGATTCATACGCTACCGAAGAAGCTTGTACACTTATTATATCCATGGCCATGCGGGATAGAACGGGATACATTGTTTCTTTTTCTTTCCAAAAACCTAAGACATCAAAAGTTGCAAACTCTTTGGGATGAATATGTGTGACAAAATTCGAATTGACATATCGCTCATATTCGCTACACATTGTAGGATCAGTCCTTGCCTTTTTTTGTATGTGCTTTTAAACCGCTTAGCAAACGGCTATACTTATTTCCGCCACTCACCTTCGATAAAGTAGCTCCACCACTTGTTTGAGATGATTGAGTTGGGTTACCATATTTTGCATAATAAAGATTATACAAACCTTCCAAAGATTCTTTAAAATAACTTTTTGACTTAGATGCAAAACTATCGTCAAAAAACTCCAAATCCGTACTTATCGACTCGATAAGAAAGTCTACCCCGTTAACATTGAAACATGGATTTAAAGCAGCTGCACAAGTAATTATCGGTGGCATGTGTTGAAAATACTTCCTAAGTTTTTTCTTCATTGGTTTAATCATACTTGACAATATACCCCCCTCAAGTTCATATTCGCTTAATACCGTACTCATGAAGAAAATCTGTTGAAGTACCAATGGAGATGTTGGGTAGTAAACCCCCGATAAAATTTCTGTGGCAGTGTTAAACACTTCAAGTAATTGGGTTAAAGATTGAATAATAACCCAATTTTCAGCCGGAAAACGATTACACCTATTCTTATTGGCCAAAATGTCATGAAAATACCCCAAAGTAGTTTGTTGTTTCAAACCACTTAGGAACATATGATAAGTGGAGTTCCATCGTGTTAGAATGTCCCAATTTGGTCATAAACAAAGTTTCTCTGCATCTTTACAGATTTTAACATAGCGTTGTCGGGTTCTTGTACTTGATTTGAAAATATCTTTTAACATTGTCTTAAAAGACTCTCTTATTGCATCAATCGCGGGGACCTCTAAACCAGCTTGCACAACCAAGTTAATGATGTGTGCAACACAACGACTATGATAAAACCTACCCCCCATTGGTGGCTCGTATTTTAATTTTAGTTTATCCATGGCGGATGTGTTGTTGCTAGCATTATCCAATGTAATTGACATAACTTTATCTTCAAAGTTAAAATTGGTAAGGACTTTTGTCAACATTCTAAACAAGGCTCCACCTGTGTAAGGAGACGAAAACTCTTCAAATGAAATGACCCGCTTCATCATTTGCCACATGTAAGAACCGGGCACCCTATGAGGAGCGGATCATACATCCGTTGTTAGGTTGACACAAGCATTTATGTTACCAAAACTATCAATTATTTCTTGTTTAGCCGCCAACCATAGTTTCATTGCATCACGTTTGAGAGTAGAGCGACTTACATGAGTGTATCTTGGTTGCATAGTGTTGTGGAACACCCTCGTTGTTTGCTCGTGGTCAAAGTGGTTGAACGGTAACGCTCGTTGAATCACCAAACCCGCGAATTGTTCACGAAGATAATTCGGATCGTACCTGAAAACATTCCCATCTCGAGCCATGGACGTTTACCCCGCTTTCAGATTCTGGTTCTGCTGTGCCTTCTTTGCTTCACAATGCGGATGAGTTATATGATTCCTCAACGTCGTGTTGGAACCGACTGATAAGAAATGAAAGCAATACTTGCATTGAGCTTTTTGCGAGTTGTCGGTCATTATGAAAAGGTTGAAGTATTTCCAAATCTGGGGGTTTCGATTGGTTGCTATGATTTCACAAATTGTCGGTGCACTTGTTGAACCAACACCGGTGGTAGTTAAGGCGGATGCGGATTCACTTGCCATTGAAGGAAATTTGGTTTTGCTTTGGATAGTTTTTTTATGCGTAGGATTGTATTGTAAGTTGTATGATTTGAACTACAACACAATACATGAATTTATAATCATTCAAAGTGGTAAATAACAAACATTACAGCTAAGAAAGTTAGAAAATGGGTCCCCCCACGTGTTAAAAGCTGAAGATTCGAAATTTAAAAATTTTGTGTAGGCTCCCGGACCGGTTCGGGTTGAAACCGGTTTGGGGAAACCGGTTTTTCAAACCGGTGGTAAAACCGGTCGAAACCAAGAAAACCCAAACCGGTTTTAAACCGCCGGTTTGGCCTCAAACCGAAACCGGTTTGGTCAAACCTGGTGTTGACCGGTTCGGCTTTCCGGTTTCAAACCGGTTCCGGTTTTTAAAACCGGTTTTTTTGTTCACCTCTAGTTTGAACAAGCAAGATTACCCGCGCGTTGCTGCGGGCGTTAATTTTTCGCGTGTTGTTGTGGGGCATTAATTTTTTTTCGGCTTTATTTTTTCGGTCTCATGTTTAATAGTTTGTTTTGTTCTTATATTAAATGACAATCGCGCGTTTTTTTTTGGCCCAGGCCGATAGAAAGCCGTAAATAGTTAAAAATGAGAGTACGTCCCGTAATTTTTTTTTCTTATTTTTGTCCAATGTTATGATTTCTTGTTTCGTAGTGTTGTGTTTCGAATAAATTTTATGAATAAAATTGTTTTGATTTCATATTTCGTGGTCTTGTGTTTGGAATAAATTTTTTGAACGTTAAATCATACATTCTAATATCTGATTGATAAAGTACCTGTTCGTTTTTTATTAAATTTGCATAAGATAAATGATAATGCTAAAATATGATTTTGATTCATAACTTGTATGCATAAGCATCATTGTTGATATTTCAAGACCGATCCTTTGATAATTTTATTTGTTGAGTCTTCATTGGTCACTAGTTTATATTTCACTATTTCCTAACTTATTATCTACAAAATCAAGTTCTATTTCATGATCTAAAAACTGTTTACTATATTGCTTCATAAAGTAATTGATCCTTAAGCTATTATAGTAACAAGCAAGATTGCCCGCGCGTTGCTGCGGGCGTTAATTTTTCGCTTGTTTTTGTGGGGCATTAATTTTTTTTTTCGGCTTTATTTTTTCGGTCTCATGTTTAATAGTTTGTTTTGTTCTTATATTAAATGACAATCGCGCGTTTTTTTTTGCCCAGGCCGATAGAAAGCCGTAAATAGTTAAAAATGAGAGTACGTCCCGTAATTTTTTTTTTCTTATTTTTGGCCAAAGAAGGGGAGCGGGATTATAAAGTTTTTTTTTCTTTTTTTGGCCGATGAACAGTAACCGAGCCTAGTGGGTAGTTAAAAATGAGAGTACGTCCCGTAAATTTTTTCTTTCTTATTTTTGGCCAAAGAAGGGGAGAAGGATTATAAAGTTTTTTTTTTGGGCCGATGAACAGTAACCGAGCCTAGTGGGCCGGGTTCTGTTCATATTTTAGTAGCACCTAGTCCAAAACGCCGTAGTATCACTTTTGAAAAAAAATTTCTTTCTTATTTTTGGCCAAAGAAAGGGAGCGGGATTATAAAGTTTTTTTTTTGCTGATGAACAGTAACCGAGCCCAGTTTTAGTTTGTTTTTTTATATGGGCAAATATGTTGGGCCTAATGTTGCGGGTATTTTTTTATCTGAGTAAATCAGTACTTTTGTAAAAAAATTCTTATTTTGTGTTGAACAATTTTTTTTTTCATATTATTTTGTGCGGGTTTATTTTTTCGGTCTCATGTTAATAGTTTGTTTTGTTCTTATATTAAATGACAATCGCGCGTTTTTTTTTTTTGCCCCAGGCCGATAGAAAGACGTAAATAGTTAAAAATGTGAGTACGTCCCGTAATTTTTTTTTTCTTATTTTTGGCCAAAGAAGGGGAGCGGGATTATAAAGTTTTTTTTTTTGCCGATAAACAGTAACCGAGCCCAGTAGGCTGGGTACTGTTCATTTTACTGTAGCACCATGGCAAAAACGACGTAGTATTGCTTCTAAAATGTGTATTAATATAATATAATAATGTATTATTTTTGTAATTGGGCTAAAAGAATGGGCTAGCATAATTTCAACATACCAACTAAAACCCGACCCGGATCCAAACTGTGATTCGGACATTCAAGTTATCACGGTCTTCTTCCTCCTCACTACTCATTTGACTCACTCCGTCACTAATGACGCTAAACCACCGTCGTTCACTACTTCTTATCATCATCATCATCATAATCTCACTTTCAATCCAATCAGCTCATTCCAAATCCGACACGTCATCATCATCAGAATGGCAAATTCTCACCAAACACAATTTCTCATCTCAGATTCGATTAAATCCTTATCTTATCCTTTTCGTTACCGTTCCCTGTAATTAATTTATCATCTTTTATTCATTTATTTATTAACTCATGATTGAATATATCTATGTTTATATCAGCTCTTGTCTACTCTATATATAAATTATTCCATTAAATCGCTATGGTATAGTCATCGTTACTTATAAACATTCACTTAATTATCGGTTAATACTTAAATCATTGAATCTAACACCTGCATTTCAATATTTTTATACTTAAATTTGTCAAATCGTTACTTTACGAATTTAATTAATGCATTTTGTATATAAACGAGCTCTTGTGTACTGTATTATATATAAATTATTCGAATGTTACGTTATCGTATTGCCGTCGTTACCGTGTCGTGTAATTATTATATCTTTCAAACCTTCACTTAATTATATGTATTGTGTAAATTATTGTTATATATGAAACAAATTTCTGAAATTAGGTTGATCAGAGTAAGTGATATTAGACTAGTACTGGTTATTTATTAGTTAGAGAAGTGATGGATTCGAATGCGAATGCGAGTTTGACATCAAAAGCGGATGCTGTTAGTTTGATTAGTAATTTATCAAGTTGTTATGCCTTGGGATTTATGTTGCTATGCGGATGTTTAGTGAGTGTAGCTATATGTAATAGTTGACGTGTGATATCATGTGTGTTACGATATATGAGGATGTTTTGTATGAATAGTTAATGCATGAATGACCTGCATTGCGATATATGAGTTGTAAGACAAGTGCATATTATTGTTGTAATAAGATGAACGGTGTGGTATGGTTGACAACTTCAGCTTAGTATGCAGTTAAAGGTAGCTTGAGCTTTAGATGGTTTAAGTTGGTCGTCTAAATGTTGCAGGTCCGAATAAATTTGGTCAAAATCTTGAAATTTAAGTGATACAGATTACTTGTAGTTAATGAGTAGTGAGAGAAGTGATGAAATCTAATATGAATTTGACCTCAAAGTCGAACATGATTAGTTTGATTAGTGATTTTTGAAGTTAGGGCTTTATGTTGTTATGTGGAAGTTTAGTGTGGTTATATAGAAATGATTTGGTAAGAGAAGATGCCGTTTGAATAGTTAATGTGATACGAGCTGCTTTACGATATAGGAATATTGGCGAAATATGATTGGTATGTTTTTGTTGGTTACTTCAGCTTGTAATGAGGTTTTGGTATAAATTGAGATTAGGATACTTTGCGAGTCTAAATGTTAATTTCGTCAAACATAGTGACTGTGTTGACACAAGGAGATTATAGAAGAAAATAGTTTGATGAGATTAAGCAATTTATTATGAGTGTAGGACTATGTTAGTACTGTGTTGATGGATATTACGGAGTATGTCCGTTTCATGACAATCTGATAGGGATGGTCTACGTTGATACGTCGTCTCTATATGTATGTTTTTGAGAAACTGTGAATAAATGCATGTCTGACTTGTTTGTTAGAAAAATGTAAGACAAATTGGAGCAATTCTAAAATATAAGTGTAACAAAACTGATAGGCCTCATTTTGATGTGCAGGGTCTGGCGAGTCCCGATCTCTTATGAAGGAATTAGCCATTGTCACTGGAAAGAAACAGGAATTCAGAACTTTGAAGTTGATGGTTGTTCATAAAAATCTTGATAAGATGCTGGCAGATGGTCTCGGTGCTACGGGGGATATAAATATTATATGTTATCGTCATTCTTTGCCATACAAGTATGAAGGAGCACTTCGGGTTCAGAACATATTATCATCTGTTAGGTATCTTATGTCACTTTTGCCTGAAGAAATCCCCCTTAAGTCTTTAGCAACTGCGGAGGATCTAACTACATTCCTTGAGTCAACAGACAAGGCTTTACTTGTTTTGGAGTTCTGCGGATGGACACCTAAACTGACGGCTAAACTCATGAATAATCGATCCGAAAACGCTTTTGGTATTGCTTCCTACCATTTTAATGTCTTTTAATAGATAAATTAAGACCAGAAATTACTCTGTTGTAATTGTTTTCTTTCTGTTGACATATGTGTTATTTGAATGCCTAATATGGTATCTCGTATCTACCTTACACCAAAACGCTAGAATCTTCTATATCAGGAGACAAATAACATGCACATAAGTGCTGATTTTACGGTGGTAAAGTTTATCATCCAAAAACAACATACTTATTCCCGCCGGCGCGGGGTCTGGGAGAGTTAAGATGTAGACAGTCACACCCCTACCCAAGGGTACCAGGAAGACCTCCGGCAGTAGTGTGCTTGCGTGTATAAATAGATTTATACGTGGTCGTGTGGCATATAGGAGTACCAATATAAAAGACATGCATACACATAGACGCCTAAAGGCATGAAATTATAGAGGCATGGAAGCATATAAAGAGATGGATCTATGTGCATATGAAGTCAAGATTACACATGGGCAGCATATAAGAGAAATAAATCAGAAGCAAATATAGACATTAAAAACGTCATAGAATAGAAGTATGAAAACATTTAAGCAGACAAGCATACATGCATATAAGTAACAAGGCAAAACAGCCAGATTAGAAATATAGGTGACATGGGAAATAAGACCATAAAAACTTATATGTGCCGTAGGGGCCGAAAACATGAAAGCATATAGGCATGAACTCATACAAGGTTCCGGTCCAGTAAACCATATTACTCCCCCACAAAGTCTGACAATACTTAAATTGTCTATAACCTGTAGCTTAACGCTACATCACTAGGGGCGATCGAGTATGTACAAGATGCTACTATGCAAACGGGAAACCTACTCATCCACCCTAATCCTACTTCTCCACATGCTCCTATCAGAGGTCATCTCCTCGGTCAAGAGAAGCTCCTTGTCAAGCTTCAGTCTATCTTCCGACCTCAACTTTGGTCTATCTCTTCTCCTCAAGCCATCAACGGGAAGAGCTTCCACTCTCCTAACAGGTGCAACCGTGATTTCCTCCTGACATGCTCAAACCATCGTAATCGTCCTTCTCTCAGCTTGTTAATGATAGTTGCGACTTCCAGTTCCACTCTCACGACTCCGTTCGGGATCATGTTTAACACAATTTTACCACAAGTCCACCTTAGCATCCTCATTTCCGCCACTTCCATTCTATTTGCTTGAGGCTTTGTTATCGACCGGCACTCTGACCCGTACAACATAGCTGGTCTAATTGCTAACCTATAGAATTTTCCTTTCAGCTTTAGAGGTACTTTCAGCTATAGAATTGCTACCCTATAAACTTTAGAGGTTTAGCTTATCATAGTAAAGCCTAATTATCCTAAATTGCTTCTGGAATAATCTAGCATTTAGAAAGGACACCTACTTTTGAGTTTTTCTGGTTAGAGACATATTCTATTGTACCAATGAAGGTTTCGTCATGCAGGTGTTCCTGGGAAAGGTTTATTTGGTAAAAGTGATGACGCAAGTTCAGCTGCCAGGAAGAAGAATCAGGTGGGCGGTATTTTCTAATTCCACATAATTACAATTTACAAGGCCAGCAAGAATTTTTAAGGTGCTGGTAACAAATATGTAATTTCTTTATATTTTTTATTTTTGTTGTGAAGGGGATGATGGAAAACGGAAAGATCACTTGTGATGTTGATGATCAGTTTAGTGGAAATTTTGGGCTTGGGGAATTTGCTCCTCTGAATGAGAGCGATTTCTTGGAGGCTGAGAAATTGAGCTCTAGCAATGGAGCATCTTGCAGTTTTGAGGAGTTCCAGCTGTTTGAGTCTTCCCTATACAATTTTACTACTACCGTCAGAGAATTCTTTCTGCCGCCTGAAAGGCTAAAGTTCGGTCATGTATCTGAGAGATCACTATTTTCATCTCTAGGTATTGGTGATACTGGTTCGTGGTCGATGATGCTTTACACTACTGGATGTCCTAGCTGTGCAAAGGTTTTCAGAAGAGGAAGTGATCTCAAAAGGATTATAAAGATTGATGCATCACCTGTTATGGAGGTGAGTTTATATCACTGCTCATCGTTTGTCATTGGTTCATTTATCTAATTTCTTTCTGGACGTGTGCTAGTTTTCTTCTTATTAGTTGTGCTCATTAGAGATATAAGCAGTGTTTGTTACTTAGGTATGGGAATGAGTTTCGTTCCAAATATAATTGTTCAGTTTGTGCGTTTAGATTTTAGAATCTGTAATGATGCACACAAAAGTAGACATATTGCAAACCCACCATAAAAGCTGGGTTTTCTCTCGCCTCAATCATACCCTTACCTGTAGTTATTCCCACCGTGAAACAAGTGCACACAGAGTCACACATTAATCTACCACCCTCCTCGTTTTGTAACACTGTATGTCTACCATTTGTCTTTTTTAACTGCGTACATTGAATTTTGCACCTTCATCTGATGATTTGAATTACCAGTTTACCATAGGGAAGTCAGATATTAAGGTTTACTACGTGACTTTCTGTCTCTCTGTTAGCCATGGTGTACGTTCCTCGACTTTGGCTTGTATTGTGTAGTCCTCGATGTGAAAGTCTCTTGATCCAGAAAACAGGGTTTTTTTCCCACATCTGTTGAACATTTTGTCCAAATGTGATATCTTTTCTAGAACTCTAAGATATATTTTACTAATGCAGATAGTGTTTCTTACAATGTCAGTACCTGGGATTCTTGCATGATATTTCTATAAGTAGTGATCAAGAAGATGATTAACCTTAGCTAATTTATCCATTATATATGTTTGGTCTAATTTTTTTGCATCCCAAATGTTTTTACTCTGGTGTCTCCTATGTGTACTCAGTAGTACGAGCTAACTTTATCTTCTATCATATACCATGTTTGAAAAGCTGTGAACTTCACAAATATCATCCTTTTTGAAACTCATGTGCTTACTTCTTAATTTCTACTGAAATACAGCTTAAAGGTGATGAGTATGGCTTTGATCCTGGTTTTCCGTCAGATAGACCATCAGCACTCCTTTTCATTGACAGATCATCTGATTCCTTGAAGATTAGTAGAAAGAGCAAAGAATCACTTACTGTCTTTAGAGAACTAGCATCACATAATCATATTCCTTTTAAAAAGAATGTGCAAAATGTTGTCAAGCCTCAGAAACCCTTCATGGAAGGTCATGCTTCAAGGACTGTTCCCCGGCATCCTAAATTAGAGTTGTCAACATCATCTCAAAAGGTAACTGTACTAGAAGATAAAATAACTATCATGGCCTTTGAAGATGGTAAGCAGATTACTATTAATGATGTTGCTTCAAATTTGCAAGGTAATTCCTTGCAAGAAGTGTTGGAATATGTTCTTCAACACAAGAAACAAAGAAAATTGAGCTCACTTGCCAAAGATGTAGGCTTTCAGCTACTCTCTGATGACATCGATATTACAATGTCGGAAACAGCTGTCCAGTCTGATGCAAAAATGGCAGAACTACCTAAGAAAGATCTTATGGGTAGTAGTGCTGATTTTAAAAAAGGTCAAGTGTCAGATGTGAGTGATGATGAAAAGATACCTATTGATCAAAGTGCTCAATTTTTCTTTGTTGATGGACAATTTCGCTTACTAGAAACTCTAACCGGTGCTTTAGAAATTCCGTCATTGGTGATTATTGATCCCATTTCACATCAACATTATGTGTATCCTACAGAGGCTGATTTCAGCAATTCTTCCCTATCTGGATTTCTTCACATGTTTCTCAATGGAAGTCTTCTGCCATATGAACGCTCCAAGTCTATTATTACTGACTCCAAGGAGACTCCACACCCGCCATTTGTTAATCAAGATTTTCATGAAGCCGATCCTATACCTCGTGTTAGTGCTCCTACATTTATGGAGTTGGTTGTTGGTAACCATTCTGGTTCTTTTAGTGCTGAAAATGCTTGGAAGAAGGATGTATTGGTGCTTTTTACTAGCAGTTGGTGTGGGTTTTGTTTGAGAACGGAACTTGTGGTTCGTGAAATATACCGGGCATTCAAGGGTTATGACAATATTGTGAGAGGTCAATCTAGGAATGAGCAATCATCTAAAAGGAATGGTAAGTTGTAAAGAAAACTGCACCTTTTTGATTGGTTTTTGTTCTGTATCCTCATCAACTCGTAGATGGCATTTGCTTTTGGTAGAGTTTTTGCTTGCTTCCGTTTACTTGTTTACTCTCATTTATTTCCACTTATATGTTCTTAATCTTCTTTTACTCTAGAATTCTTCTAAGCAAAGTTTAATGTCTTGCAGATGGTCTAAATAATACTACATTGAAGCTCCCGATAATCTATATGATGGATTGCACAGAAAATGACTGTAGATCGCTACTAAAGTCATCAACTAAGGTCCTTGTTCATTCCTTGATTGTTTTTTATTATACATATTTGAATGCTCAATTCCACCTTCAGCATTTTGTGTATTCCATGTTCCATCTTATAGGCATGTGACTCATTAGATGTTTACCTTTAGGGTTCACTTAGATTCCATTTCACATTTTCGGAATGGTTGCTTGGTAGTTTATTGGATCTTGATTGACACACGCTTTCCCATAGTGATACAAACCGTTACTCCAACCAAATAGGCCCACAGCATCATCTAGTTCATTCTGTTAAACAATCGCCTATTATTAGAATAAATTGATAATAGTATCAGTTTCTTTGAATATGCAGAGGGATATTTACCCATCTCTGCTGTTATATCCATCAGAAAGGAAGGAATCAATCTCTTATGATGGGGAAATATCAGTATCCAGTATTATCAAATTTATTGCTGATCAAGGGGGTGATTCTCAGTGGCTTTACAAGGAGCGAGGTAATTACTGGTCAGACTTTTATTTTGTGCTTGTTCAAACCTAAAATCCTATTACATAGCTGATGGTCATTAGTCAGAAATTTCACTTTTTTTATTAGGTTCTAGCATAGATGCTGAGAGTGTAGTAGGCCTAGTTGTGAATTTATTCTGCAAGATATCAAACAAGGCCCTGTATGTATACTAATCGTATTGAATGTTTTAAAAGGAAACAAATGTTATAACACAAAGTATTAATACAAAGGTAGTGTCTGTTTGGCAATGCTTTTGTTTACTGTTTGTTTTTCTTTCTTTTTTGCGTGTTTTCGCAGAAAATGATATTTGGCAAATATTCTCTGAAGAGCAGAGAGTCTAACTAAATCATTTGCTGTAAGACTAACTCAATGCCCTATACCGAAACAAATGAACATAATATTCTCATATATTTATTGTTCTGGTATGGTATTGCTCATTTTCTATATTGATTATAGGTTTCTACTATACATGTTTCATTTAGGTTTTATATTCTCTATGCCATAGGTAATTTATGGAGTGAAGTTGAACACGGAGCTGATGACAAATCATACAAAAATGCATCAGAAATACATTCGGATGTTTCACTCTCAAAGGAAAGTAATGAGATTCAACTAAAAGGAAGAACCCAAACCCACACATTAGGAATTAAGGACAAGACTGAACTTCATATACCGTACGACTCCGGTGAATCTCGACATGAAATACTACCAGGTTCCATACTCGTTGCAACAGAAAAACTATTGCATGTAAATCCATTTGCCAAATCTAAAATTCTCGTAGTGAAAGTAAATCATAGTACTGAATTTCAAGGTCTGATTTTCAACAAGCCTATCAGTTGGGATTACATCTCAGGACTTGAAGACGGGTTTGAATCTCTGAAAGATGCACCTTTATCTTATGGGGGTCCCGTGATGACACATGGATTGCCTCTTGTTTCTTTAACTAAACAATCTTTTAAAAATGAACACCCTGAAATTCTACCTGATATCTACTTTCTTGATCAATTGGCGACAATTAATGTAATACAAAATTTGAAGTTACGTAATCAGTCCATGGCTGATTACTGGTTTTTTGTGGGGTACTCAGCGTGGGGTTGGAATCAACTGTTTGATGAGATTGCTGATGGATCATGGAATATAGTTAATGGAACCGTGCAACAGCTTAATTGGCCAATGCCATGATGTCACTTGGCTTTATTCTCAGATTAAGTTAAGTCTGCGCAACCTTTTCATTTTTCAAATTACAACTTGTAACATTCGTATAGCTGTACAGGATAACGTTATTGCCATCAAAATTTTTACCTTCTGAGATGGTTATAACTCATAGATTCTGTTCTGTATACATGATTTTTGATTAATCACAAATAGATGCATTGTTTAAATTGTTAAGTTTTACCTGTCACCTTTATATCCGCTCTTCACTTTTCACTCTGTCAAATGGTTGTTGGAAATTTATATTTAGTGGTCTTGTATAGTTAATCGTTTGGATATTCCTTGCACTATAGACTTTATTCATGCTAGTCTCTCAAAGTGCGCATATGGAGATTACACAAGGTAGACTAGATAATATCCAAGTAATTATTATTTGTAGAGTAGTTTGTGTATGTGTCATAGAGATACAGTAAACAAAAATGAAACGGGCTAACCCCAAAAGATATATACAGATGACAACATTGCAGCCTGAAATTAGCTGCCGGCTGTTCACCCCTAGTCCTAAAGAAATTATATGTTCTTCTGTTCTTGAAAGTATAGGCGATGCTCGACTCAGTTTTATTGGCTCACTTTGGTCTTCTGCGGAACTGAAATGAGTGTCACATATTTTCCATTTAAATATAAGATTCAAGACCATAGTGAATAACTAACCGTATAAAGTTTATTGATACAAGTTCTTTAACTCTAGTAACTTGGACCACCTCTTATCCACACTTGGAGTATTTGCCTTGCTTATCTCTGCAAAAGGAAAAAAAAGACCTTCAAATAAGAGGTTTGTTCTATTAATGTAATGTAAATGTATCTAACACACTTTTCATCTTCTTTTTTGGTGTATGGTTATACTTACGCTTTAACCCGAGTTCTGATTTCTCACAAAAATCTGAACAGGTTTCCTGCAAACACATAACAAAGGTTCTGTTACAGATAGGTGTAATTAGATTCTTACAGAATATATTTATGCTATACAGTACTACTTAAATGCCAAAATACAGTTGTTACAGTTCTCGTAAAACCAAAAATATCATTGTTAGTTATGCATGTAAGGAAGACATTTGACACTTAGAGGTCAAATGTGGACTAAATTTTTTGGGGAGCAGCACGTATGACTGCCTGTCAATCTTACATTCACAGAAGTGTTGAGCCTAATTGTGTCCTGTATCAGCGAGTCAAGATCTGCTTCACATCCAGGTTTCACATAGATTACCTGCAAAATAGCAAGGTGCTCAACCCTCTTGTTGCTTTCATGCGTGCACACATACACACACACGCGCGCATATGTACGTGTATTGTTTGAACACATGCATATGCACATCTATATACATGAAAGAGATATGTATACAACTATACATACTCTGCAACATCTATCTATCTATATATAAGATTGTGTGTGCACACACACACACACACAGGTGCATGCACATACATACAGACCTACAGTACAGACCTACAGACCTATGTATACATATATGTGTATCTATAAAGTGTATATATGTGTATGGAGTGAGAGATACTGATGGGTCGTCGCCGCCAATTTCAGGTAGCTGATTTGAGTCACCAGTGCTGGTAGTCGAGAGAACCCATACATTGAAGTTGGAAGTAATCTGGCAACAAATAAAATCATTAAGCACTTGACCTACAGCTTAATAACACATCCCTTGCAAACAATAACACACTCATCTAATTGACCTTCACACCATAACAGTCCACACACAAAAGTACCTTTCTGCAGTAAGGCAAAGAGCAGTTGCTACACTTTCTGGTGAATGATGTGTCAACTGTTCCGTCGACTGAAAGCCCAAAGCCTGCATGCTGGTATAACACACACATTTATCTTACAATGCATTCCCATATCATTTTACAGCTGTGGCAATTTGGCCCATTTAGGGATGTGGGATATGTTTCATCTCTGACGGGTTAAACGAGTAAAAAAACAAAAGTAGCTAAAGGAAATGGGTTGAGGGGGTTGAAAGTATTACACAGTGTACATTTTATTCAAAGAAATTGGCTGATAACAATATGCTTTTTGCTATCATATTTGTACGTTGTGTGATACTTTCACGATATTGGCACCTCTATCGTTTTATTCAACCAATTGGACCTGTACCAAGAAGTTCAGCGTTTTGACCCGTTACTAAACCCAATCGACCCGCCCATGTTGCCACCTCTGTCGTTTTCACTAAGCAAAACAGGGAGCAATAAGATACCCTATGAATAGTTAGAGACACCAAGACTCGTGCATTTTTTGGATCACCGACTTCAACTAAATCATCCAATTGTAGGTCTCGCAGTGTGAAGTTATAGTCGGCATTCCAGTTTCCCTGCCATTTTCCTTCTGCTGTCGATATTCGCACAAGCCTTCTTGCTACCTTATTCACCTTTTTCCCTATCTGAATACAACAATAGATTAGTTACTGCATATCTTTCTGTTATTATTATTATCTAATCATATCATAGTATATTGTTCAAAAAGTGTATATATTCTATGTTACCAGTGGGATATGGTTTTTCTCTAAGGACGCTGAAAGAGTGTATCGGGAGAATTTGAGTGATTTGAGTTGTCTTGAGTTTGCAGCAGGTAGAGGGGATGTTAAGGTTCCTGGAATGCAGTATCCCATCTCTTGGTGCATTGGGTCACCTTATCTCCATGCTTTTATGTAGTAATGCAATTTGTGGTGTCTCTCTTTTCGCCATGCCCCAAGAGGCCCTTAAAGTTTTCCCATGTTTGCAAAAAAGGCCTGTTCGTCCCCATTACACTCAGTTAGACCCTCGAAATAGACATGGCCCGTTTGTCTCCATACAAATCTAAAGCTCGGTTAAAAGTAAATTTTCGCGGACTTGCTTCTTTTGTTTGCTTAAAGTTGGCTGTTTGTACAAATCTAATCTCTGTCCTATGTCAGCAAATATTTCAGAAAACCAAGATAAGTTCCATGTAAGATAGAAAGGTTTTGCGGTTGTTTTTTTATGCTTGTTTCACGATTAGAGTAGACGGTGCAGTAAGCTATCCGCATGTTATAGGGCCACAATGACACATATAACTTTCCTATAACCGTTATAACTGCACAGTGTTTGTGTTATAGGTTTTTCGCCATTCATATAATGAGTTACACGGTTTTTTTTTGAATGAGGGGTTTTTTATGATGTGTTATGGGAATTCTATTAGGAAACGTATTTATATTATAGGAGTGTTATATGGTACAAGCTCACGTGGCGGCGGCGCCGCCTATAACAATTATAGGCGCCTGCACCTTACTCTTTTAGAGCACATAGTGCGGTGGCGTTATAGCCATTTTTGGATATCTATGACTTGGAGCTACCACACCTCATAGCAAGGTTTTCAAGATCGAGATCATACTTAGGATCGTTTTTGTCTTTGTAAGATCGAGAATCGGATCAGGATCTTAAGATCCCACAATAATGTTATTTTCCTAAAAGTTTGTGCAATATTATACACATCTACAAATTATTATATATCATAAAAACAAAATTATGTGAACATTTCAAAGAAATGTTCTCATAAATTATAATTATGAAATGTTTAAAAAGATTAACATGTTGTTTTTTTTAATTATACAAAAGTAAGATCAAATCGGATTATATCTTAAGATCTTATGGTTAAGATCGAGATCCTATAAGATCTTAAGCTTGCAAAGATCTTACGTAAGATCGGGATCGTTTTTGCTTTGCAGTATCGTAAAATTGCAAGATCTTAAGATCATGATCGAGATCTTAACGACCATGCCTGATAGAGCACATGCTATTAAACCATGGTGGAGGTGGAAGTGGAGGTTATAGTTTTTTTTTTGATTTTTTTTTTCATGTGCTTGTATTTGTTATTTTATGGGCATTAAACATTTAAACACCATGTTATAACACAAAATTGGTTTTCTCAAAGAAACAACACAACTAAACATTTTTATACACAACACAAAATTAGCCGTGTAGCATGAAACAATATCGGAAATCGTAACGCTTCTTAAGTACTCCTTCCGTCCCAAATTAATTGTCCCCCGACAAAAAACACACAGTTTAAGAAAACATAATAATTACTGCATTCTCTCTTTTACTTTTTTGCAGAATGATAGTTTTACCCTTATGGAATTAATTAAAGCTTTGAATAAAGTTTGTAATTTCTAGTATCATTAAGGGCAATATGGTAAACTTGCTACATTACTCACAACTATATTTGGAAGGGGACAATAATTTTGGGACAACCCAAAATGCCAAACCAATGAGAAAAGACCACTACAAGTACTTACTAACCCTCCTCCACAACCACCGTACAATCCAACAGCTCCATGCCCACCTAATAACCACCACACAACCACCACCAACCACCCTAGTGACCACCATACTCCGTCACTACACACTCAGCAACACCCCACACCACTCTATCCTCCTATACAAACACCACCTTAACCCAAACACCCCCTTATTCTCCAACTCCTTCACATTTTCATACTTAATCAAGTCATGCACCAATTCTTTACTACCCATAACAGGCCAACAGCTGCATTGTACCATTTTCAAAACTGGCTTCCAAACCCATGTTCACGTTCAAACATCTTTAGTTAATATGTATGTTTTTTGTGGGTTTTCGAGGGAGTGTCGTAAAGTGTTTGATGAAATGCCTGAGAGGAATTTGGTGACATGGAATGTTTTGGTAACTGGGTTGGCGAAAATGGGTGAAGTTGAGGTGGCGAGAGAGTTTTTTGATGTGATGGCGGTGAGGAATGTTGTGACGTGGAGTGGGATGATTGACGGGTATACGCGAAAAGGGAGGTATAAGGAGGCGGTGGCGTTGTTTAAAAGTGTGGTGGGTGGGTGTGATGGGGTGAAAGCCAGTGAGATTACTGTTTTGGCGGTTTTTCCTGCGATTTGGAATGTTGGGGGCTTGGAGATGTGCGAGTGTGTTCATGGGTATGGAGAGAAGAATGGGTTTTATGTGAGGGATATACGTGTGACAAATGCTCTTATTGATGTGTATTCGAGGTGTGGGAGTGTTGAAAGTGCTTTGCGTGTTTTTTGAGTTTCTTATAGGGAGTGATGTGAGGAAATTTAGTGTCGTGGACGTCGATTATATCTGTGTTAGCAATGCGTGGATTGGCGATGGAAGCTGTGGTTGTTTGGGAGAATGGAGGAAGTTGGTTATGAGGCCGATAGGGTTACTTATTTGAGCAATTTTATGTGCTGGTAGTCATGGAGGTTTAGTTGAGAAGGTTTAGTTTTTTACAGGAAAATGGTTAATGAGTCTGGTATTGCGGCCTGATATAAAGCATTTCGGTGGCTTGGTTGACATGTTGGGCGAGAGCAGGAAGGGCTTGAAGAAGCAGAAAAAATGGCTTTGGGATACCGAAAGATTTGGCTAATGTTGTTTATATTGGAGGAGCTTCTAGGGGCATGTCGTTACATAATAATGTTGAGATGGGGAGGCGAAACAATTGCAGGATATTTGAATTGGAGAGACATTATCGGGTGATTATGTGCTTTTGTCAAACATATTCTCAGGCGCTGGTGATTTTGCAGATTCGGAATGTATTAGAGGAAAATGGATCAAATGGATGGTTGTAAATACCTGGTAAGAAGGTCAGTTTAGTTAAACACATTCGATACAGAAGAGAGGAATTTATTACAGCAGACAATTCAATACATATTACAAAACCATTTTTGCTTTACACATACAAAGTTATCCACAAACTGAAATTAACCCAGTAGAGTCCCACAGCTTTTGGGTTATTAGGTCGCTTTTTCCTTCGAGGTTAACCGGGTTCAAAATCAATATCCACATTAAACCAAGGCATGAGTTGAAATCAAGAAATTAAACTGTGCCTACACTTGAAAAAATGTATTAAAATGATGTTTATCCCTAAAACACAATGAATGAATCATACAGTTGCTAATTTCTAGTATACGTTAAACTCTTCAGTCAAAATGAAAAACAAATGTTACACTCTGTATTCACTTATAGTTTTCTTCTTACGAATTCCAAATGTAAGCACGTTCATCGTTGCAGGTAAGGGTACCAAAAAAACCTAACAATATTTTGGCAGTCTTTTTCTCAACTTCTTGGATTCGAACTTAGTGACTTAGATACGTATTCACCTTGTTTATGTAGCAGAGTTGTTTGCCATAAAAGAACAGCTCAAAAACGATTTTCACGGAAATACTTGCCAAAGGTAGGTAAATTAGTACAAAATCCCTCTGAAGGGTGAAACTCATAAGATTATGAGAAAAGGTGAGCGTGCATTCTTTGATGGAACTTTCGAAACTGTTGATCTTGTCAGCAAAATGTAGGAATGTGGCGTAATGGTGGCCCATATATTGTATAATACGATGCAAGTATGACAGAGCTTAGAAAGTACTGGTGACTGCTGGAGATAAGAAGAGGATAAACTCCGATTGATTTCCTGCACCAAGCAATTACCGGATCTGCAAGTATACAAAGTATTGGCTCTTATTAGGCGTACACCTCACCAAAAAACTGCATATCCAAATTCATTAACTCCACATATTAAAAACTAAAACGGTCAACAACATTTTAAAAAGACTACAGGTGTCATTTGACTTGCTAGATGCCTAAAAATAGCTGCGCAACTTTGAATACGCATATGACAATTTGCCGAAGTATACCACAAGGGTATAACTATTGTATATGTCAAACATGGGCCAAAAAATATCTTCCTTTTCTAAACTATTAGAAGGCGTTTGTCCATTGTCGCAAGTTTTTCCAAAACTAGAGTTACCTTCCTATGGTAGAGTATAATGGAATGGTTACATTAATAAAGCAATGTCTAATGATTAGGAAGTGATCAATCTCCTAAGTTAATTCATTTGCGATGATGCCACATAAGTTTGTATACTACTGTATCCATTGGATTATTTAATTTTACGCTGAAAGTCATTAAGCATAATTGAGATGAAATGTAGATGAGATCACTTACAAACTGGGAAATGATGATCCATTGTAAATCATACACAATCCACATGACCGGCAATGATGATTGGTGGTGTGACTTTGGCTTAGTAACATATTGTGACTGAACGTTGAAATCTGCAAAGAACCACCTCTTCCCACTGCCGGGTAGCTGCACCCGATATAAGTGGCGGTACAAAGGAGATCGAAATGATGCAAGGACATATGTTGATATTGTGCTTATTGACAGAATAGCCGTCATCGTCATATGGAATATACCACAAAAATAACTCATTGAAAATACTGTGGGGTAAATAGCCCAAGCACCGCTACCTGTAAGCTCATTTGAGCAAATATAAGCATATGTCTTAAGCTTATGGTATGATGCAAGGAAAAGGAGTATGGATTTGAAGTTATACCTATTATGAAAAGCATAAATAGCAGGAGAATAACGACAAAACACCGGTCTCGAAGACGTCTCAACCAAAAGTATTTACTATCGGATTTACGTGCATTGTGATTAGTAATGGCTCCACACCAACCACATTTGAAAACTGGTGCATAAGGTGCAATAATAAGCCGAAGTCCACATCCCCAGCAGGTTGTCTCGTGTTCCTCAGTTATGGATGCTACAAAATGATCCTCCTAAATGAAACAGAAGTTAGCAAACAATTAGGTGATATAACTGGAGTCAAGATGCTAAAAAGTAAATGCCCATATTCGTGTTTTGGACTATGGATTATAGTTGATTTGTTCTAAATTTTCGGATTCTACATTAACATGACTTTTCCATTAGTATATTCACTATGGGTATAGATTATATGGCTAACAAAAGACTTTTAACTAGTGGCAAACGAAACTAGCTCTTGATGAGAAATCAGACAATGAATCAGAAAGAAAAAAACAGCATGGAAGTAGCAAGTTACAGAAATCGACCAATAAAATCACACTATTTCGCAGTTATTTACACGGCTTTCTGGTTGAAAACACGACAGATAATTCAACAGGTAGTAATTAAAAACTGATAAAAGTGGTTATCTGATTATTGCGTTTTGATAGCAAATCCAAACAGTATATTCTAATAATCATAAACAGTTGTAATAAGCAATCTCAAACACAACTTATAAATATATAAATCATATTTGATCACCCAAACACACCATAAAACACTTGTAAAAATTACCTGTTGACTTAGAAGAGGGGATGAAACAGATGTTGAACCCATTAGTCTAATCTAGTAGTCGCATCAACAACAATACAAATCTTTTTATATCCAAGTTTTGGTTTTATTATTAGTAATTGTTTTTGACGAATACACCCAGGAATAACTCCGTGTTGAATAAACCAAAACCTTTTAGAATAGTTGTCAAAAATTCCTTAATCCAAAGTCAAACAGAATAAAACTGCCTGCTTATATATTAAATATGGGGGGTTATTGTAAATGTGCAACTAGTATGTGTTGTGTTCGCAGAGGTTTGTCTTTACAACCAAACAGTTATTTTACTTGTTGTTTATGGGCGATGTGCGACACGATGATGGAGTTTGTTTCAAAACATGGCTCATGTGTTTTTATTCCTTTTTCTAGTAATAAACCGGGATAGGTTAAAAAGCCTCGGATCTTTACTTTCAACGGCACTTAAGACTGACCGTTGATTTACTTAGCCTGCATCTCTGTTCGAACTCCTTATCTTTTCATAGAGTTTTCTTGCTCTATATTTGCATAAAAATACAATAGATGAATAGTCATTCGACGAAAAAGAATTGATTTTATATTTGAATATCGTATTTTCTATCAGAATAAACATATAAATACAATCACTAGGATTATTAACTAATAAGGAGTGTGAGTATTGAAAAAAAATTCGTAAAATCTCGTCTATCTGTAGCTTCTTATAACGTCTTTGCAAAAATTAACAATCGCTTTTTACTATTTTCAAAAGCGTTTTGAAAGTGGTTTTTTTTAGGGAAAATTCCATTTCTACACCAAAACCATTCATGTAATGCAATCCTATGCCAAAAAACATTAATTCATAAAATTGTTTCAGGGCAACTTGGCTTCTGGGCAATTAAAGAAGAATATGTCAAGTGTCCCGTATGTGTAAGGTATAAATACTTCATTGCATTTAGGGCAACTAATACTTTTGGGACGAATTGTATTTAGGGCAACTGGTCTTTTAGTAATTTCACCCTAATATTTTATTTGAAAAAATACTTACACAAAAGTACATTCTACATGGGGCTACTAGTACCTTAGGGCAACTTTTTTTTTGTGCAACTTGATATATTTGAATTTCTTATTTGTATTTATATAATAAAAATTATAATTAAAAGTTTTTGTACACACTTTATTTGGTGTAAATAATTTTTAGATACATTCTTCATCATCTCCCGCACTTTCATCTTTTCTATACTGTAGCCGACCCTTTCCTTTTCACCATCTTCTCCATTTTCCCGAGTTTTCCATCTTCTCCAGCTCAATGCGTATGTTCTTGTAATCATTGACCGTTACTGTTTATCATCACTTTCGCCGGATCCATAATGTGGTATAACAGGGTACGTAATTTCATTTCATAGTTTGAATTTTTTCATACCCATTTATATTGTAGGTATACTTGTTGATGTTTGCATTATAGAACTCAATTAGTTTTATGTTAGATTGATGACTCTTTAAGATTTCAAAATACAGATGTTAACTACTTTAGTATCTGAAAGTTATTTTGTTTAATTTTTTTTCAGGACTTTGAATCTAAAGTCATAATTAGTAGCAAATTGAACTACTTTTGGTTAATAAAACATAAGTTAGATGCCAATCGCCGAAACTTGTTTAGGACTACTTGTTTCGGGTGTTGGTTGGATCTATTGTTTTTTGACCATGAACCACAACTCATAGATTATATGCTACGAAAACAACATAAAGTGGATGATTCTCACTATGATATGCCCCTCATTTATTATACTGAAGGTCATAGCCTGCATTTTGGTCGTCCAGAGTTTGCTCTCATTAATGGTCTGCCTTTTGGCACAGTAAACTTTGGTTTATATACTTCCGGTGAGCTCAAGTTTCATAATAGAGTTTTTCCACATAAACTAGGATTAAGTGTAACCAACTTAGATGTTATTGGTGTTATTGAGGATGAAGAGACATTTCAGAAGCTATGTGATCAAGACTTCATACGTCTTTGCCTTATTTTAGCTTTAGAGGTTATATTTATGGGTCGGTTGTTGACATGCCCGGTGGATGATACCTTGTTCCGGTTGGTTGAAAATCTAGAAGATTGGAATTGTTTTCCATGGGCTGAGCACATATGGACACATTTATATGACGAAATTAAGAATGTAATAGAAAATCACAGTGATGAGAACTATTTTGGAAGGAAGAAAGATCGCATGTATGTTCCTACATATATGTTCTCTAGCTTTGTTTTTGCTTTCTAGGTAAACCATTTAAAGATATATTGTAATTATATAGTTCCCTTTGTTAAATTTTAATTTGGCTATAAATTTTTTACTATAATTTGGTATATTAAGTAGGTTTGGATCTTTGAGTCATTTGAAAGATGTAATTGTTGGTGGATTAAAGATCCAAAAGTTATACCAATAGCACATGGTTGGTCAAAAAAGTTTATCTTTAAAAAATCTGATTGTTGTTACCTTTTTGCAAAGGTTAGAGCATTTTCCTTTAAATATCATTAAAAATAGGATACAAAAGTTATTTGATTAGTACATCTTATAAATTATGTGTATAATATATATAGGAGTCAACGAAACCTACTGATATCAAGCCTACTATAGCTGAGTACGAATCATCATGGTGGATACGCAGCCATGTTTTTTTCCGGCAACACGTTCCAAAGGCTTCGGTCATAGAACATCATAGCCTTTTTGAAACATATCTTCCAAAGCTGGAGAAGTCACGCAAACGTGCGCATTTAAGTTTCAGAGTATCATCTAGTGTTTGCATGACTGTTATCATTAGTCCTAAAAAATAGCTTAAGGATGAAGTTGTTTGTGAGCTAAATGTCTGTGTTTTCAAACTTGAGACTATTATTCAGGTTAATGATCCAGTTTTATTTGAATTTATTCCCACTACAATAGCCAATCTTAATGTTTTGAAATACTATTTTATAATATTTGTTCACACTTTGTAGGTTCTTGCACGTGAAAGAAACGAAGAATATGGGGTATAGTTTTTAAATTATTTGTTTTTACATGTGACATTTATTTTTTAGTTGTTCTTATATATACTAATTTTTCTAGCAGGTGTCGCATTTTAATGAGAAATTTTCTAGTTTAGGTCGTGACTTTATGGATTCATTGAATATCTTATTCCAGGATTTGATCCAGCCACACTATTTAGATGAAGATATTTCTAATGTAATAAACATTTTTGTTTTAGAAATATAAAATTTTATAATTGACAATATCTTATAATTATTTCCTTATTAATTACAGGATTTTATTGTTGAAGATGAATTAAGATTGTGTTTGGAAGATCAAGAAAGGATGCTTTTAGAACAGGCAAAGAACATTATAGAAGAGCAGAGGTTTAGAGTGGAAGAGGTTGGGAGAAGATAAACTGATGCAGATTGCGGAGTTAAAAAAAAGGCGTCATGAGCTTATGAATTCAACTCATGTCAAAAGTATATTGGGAAAGTTAAGGCATAGCAAGAGGAATCATGTTGATATTGTGCCTGGGAAAACACATCTGACGTAAAGTTTGGGTTGAAGATAATAAAAACATCGTTAAACGTAAATGATCCATCTTTGTTGGATTTGCTCAAAAAAGTGAAACCATGGGTTGAGGTATAATATTTTAGTATAATGTTTCACCATAACTGGTTTCCTTCCATCATGTGTAGGCAGCTGGTATATACTTAAAATCTTTCTGTAGGATCTTTTATGTTTGTTTTATTCATTAGACACAGTTTGGTTGACTCCCGATATTGAACGATTTATTAGTCAACAATGGCATGTTAAGTGTAAGTTTCCATGGAGCGATGATCATATTGTAGGTCGGAATTTCTGGCTAACATTAGCGTGCTTAGACCCTTTTAGAAAGGGTTGGCTAAGTGAAGAGGTTAGTATGAATAGAAAAACTAATAAAACTTTTAGTTATTATAAACTTAAAGCCTACGATTCTTATAACGGTAATTTGTTTCTCTCATTAACAGCACATTGACTTGTGAGTCGGTTATATGTGGCATGGGAGACCTGATAATGCTATCTGGGCCATGGTCAGCTGTTACTTTGCTCAGATACTTCTGTAAAACAACACGCCTTTATTTTATGCCAACGATGATAAGTATGCCACTCCATGGAGCGATGTTGATCAGGTAATAGTTTACTACTCCAGAATTTACTGAGAGTGTTTATTTTGATACTTAATCCTTTCTATTTTGATTATGCATATCCTTGTCAAAAGACTTTGGTTTACTGAAAGCAAGGGTCTAACCCATTCAGCAAAGGGTTTTGACCGAATATCTGCAATCCTAACAATCAATGTAAATGTTGTAGGTATTTTTTCCCATTAATGAGATGGCTCAGCATTGGTGTCTTGCCCACTTAGATATACCGTCCGGATTGGTCACTTTCTATGATAGCGGAGACACGTATGACTATGAGTGGCGTGATTGGTATGTTCGGGTTCGGGAATGTCTATAGGTACAGTTTATATTCTTCTTTTATTATATTGTTTAGTCCTCTATGGTTTATTATACTTCTTAGCTTTTGCTTAATCTTGAAAAAATCACATACAAATTCACCAATAACCATAGGGAAACTAAAGTATCTACAACTTTTGTTTTCAACTAAGTTCAGTTCCATTCTATTTGTTTCCAACTAATTTTGGTTCAAGTAAGTACAATTCCCACATTAGCATTGGTTCTTGAATTAATATTAAAATACTATTAGTGGCCAGGAAAGGTTTGACCTGTTTAGCATGTCTGCCAAACTCATTTCATTCCTTCTAATCACAATTAATGATTTTTGCCATTTTGGTACTTTTGATACTTACCACTATTTTTCCATATACCTATCAATTAATTTTCATTATTTCTCTATATATTGATGCACTACCCACCTATTTTCATAACATATTCTATTCATAATCTAGCTGTGTACACACATTTAAACACACTAAAATGCCTCACCTTACTCGCCTAGCAAATTCTGCTAACTCCGTACTCGTGAAAGACATGATGATTAAGTTGTTTGAGATTGACAATGAAAGGGATTTTAGGGTTGTTAGTGAAACTTATGTAACTTGTCAAGAGTTCAATGTTCGTTGTCAAGAGAGGCGAGAACAAATGATTGAGATGCAACCCTTTTTGCATGTGTCAACTGTTCTTGCTGACTCTTACAATTTGCTAAAAGAGCTTCAGGATTATGAGTTGGACAAATGTAGGGAGTTGATGAAATCAATAAGTGAAACTCAACTCAAGGTGTTGAAGAAAATCTCTTTCATTGCTAAGTTGCGCCGTAAGTAATTGTCTAGTCATGTTATGTTTTGTGCTCATTATCGTCATCTGTCAAACTCTTCTTTTGTGTTATAGTAGTTGTTAAGTTTGCAGTCTTATGTTGGAAAACTCTTGTTTTGGCTTATTTAGTTTATGTTGTCCAGGGTGTCCTTATGGTGAACTTGTAATGGTTATGTTATTAGCAATGAAAGAATTTGCAGTTTTCAATCTATTTTGTTGTCTTCATTATTATTTTCACTAAAATGAACCAAAAAATGAAATTACTACTTTGCAGTTGAACCCGTTGTCTAGTAAGGTTTTGTTCTAAGTTAACTATAATATACCATTACATTAAAAACAACAACGTGCACTAAATTTTAATGCAAAAACTTTCAATGTATTTACGTCCGTCTATTCGACTTACATTAGTGTAGATTAAATTACAGGAACGCCTTTCCATTATTCTATTAGGTGCTAAAGTATTTGATAAGAAATGAATAGATCCCACTGATTACTGCATAAGGTTTAATCTTGCGAGTAGTGTTTCTAAACAGGGTGGTATATTTGGTGATTGTGGTGTTTGGGTTTGTATCTTTTTATATCGGTTGGCGCATGGTTTATCTTTGGATGTTGAAGATCCTTTTGACGTTGCCCTGGCATATCGTGAGAAGATGGCTTTTTTTTATTTTTCTCATAAAATTGATACATTTTAAATAAATTATAATTCAAATATTTAGACAAATTAATCTTTTGAATTTCTTAATTTAATTGTTTGAACATTATTTTTTACTTTTTTCATATTACTTTTGTGTTAATCAAATCAACAAACACAGAAACACAGAAGCATAAACAAACTGAATCAAAAGTTCAATACATAAACATAAATTAAAAACCAAACAAGGATATGTAACCTTGCATGGAAGATCTTACAAATTCATAAGAATACCAACAACCTAGAATTTTTTAGCATAGGAAATAAACTCGTGTTTGTCAAATGTCCTTGACCGAGTCTCATAGATCTTCAGTATAAGATCATTCATCAGGTTCAAATCCTTGTCTTGTTGCTCCCTGAAGAAGGCAACACTTTTCACAATTCTAGGGTCCTTGTGATGCTTTGCTTCATTGATTATCTCTTGCCTCGTACTTAGACTTGCATGGACTTCCCTCACAACTTCCAAAAGTCTCCTGGCAATGCCATAGTCCCTATCCACCTCTCTGTCCATCATCACAATCCACATCATGGACAGGTTGGTAGAGTTGGATGCTTCACGTAGTTCTCCAAGAGGGGACTGATTCATTTTTGCAGAGCGGATGGTTTTTGTATATGAGATGAAGATGAAGTTTTTGATTGTAAAAAACCCCTATAAATACTACATAAAATCAACCGTTGTGGCTATTTAATAAACTGACGTGTACTCTTTTTCCAAAGGGGCATGTCGTTTCATTTTTTTCATAATACTTGTTCGTTTCTTCGTAAATGGTTTCACAAAGCCGACTAAAATGAAGCTCATTATACTTAGCAAAACTGGGCCTGATGGTAACATGTTAAGAAGCCTACAACATTGACCTTATCATTAACTTGCTTAGACTCTAGTTTCATGTCCAAAGCAAAGTATTAAGGGGTAAGTTGTGTGTTATTAAAATAAAATTGTAAGGGTTAGTTGTGAAATTGATAAATTGCAAGTCATTACTACCTTGAGATACATTTGACCATCTCTAGCTATGGCATCACTTGAGTTTCTTTGCAATGATGGTTTTGCCAGTGCCTTACCACCACATAAACTTATATATATCCTCATCTATATCCTTCATATCATCAATTACTCTTCAACCACACTACTACATATCCACATAAATTATTTCTCAATGGCTGCTCCAGGACCATCAAACCAACTTGCAAGGCATGCAATTGATGAGCTTATGGAATTCAGTGGGGAGACCCAAGTGCCGAAATACATGAAATTCTTCATTGAGTAATAGATAGCTAAAACCAGGCATTTTATTAATGTCATGCGTGAGGAAGCGCATTCATCAAGAAATAGACTAGCTCAGTTAAATGTTATGATTTCGGAAATGGAAGCTATGAATGATCCAGAGGAGTTTTATGATGCATTGTTTTGCTTGAGGCATGATAAGAGGGTTGAGTAAAACACGCTTATGGCAATTAATGATGTGATTGGCAAGGCGGAGGAGAAACTCACCACTAAAGAAGCACATATTAAAATTATGGAGGCTGAAATCAACCCTGTTTAGGATTGGGGATGGGTCTGTCTTTTATGGTTATCATCATGTTTTAACTCTTTTGCAATCTACCTTTTATAATCTTTTAGATGCTTAATCTAGTTTGTTTTTGTAGTTTGTTTTAAGTATGGATATTGTATGGATCAAGAACTTTATTTTAATGAAATAGGTTTCTATTTCGTTTATTGTATTTTGATGATTGTTTATATTTGTTTGATTAGTGGTTGTTATATAATGTTGGAATTATTTTTCAGAAAGTTGTTCTTATTATGTTTCAAACTGAGTTGGCAAACACCCTATAATAGTGTTGTTAATTTGTGGTGTATGTAGATATAGCTGTTGGATTGTATTTAGGTTAACTTATTGGTGTGTGTGAATAAGGAGTAGTTGGAGTTTTTTTATCAAATGTAGCCAACTATACCCAAGTTAAAATTTCCATGTGTGTTTTATTATGAGGATTTGCAGTTCTTAGATGTATGCTAAATTGGAATGGCATCTGTAAGTCCTTTTTTTGCTATTTCATTGAATAGAGTATCTATTTAAAGTGTATGTTTGGTACTCTCTTTCTCTATGTATGCTTATATTTCGTCTATATGTTTGGTCGCTGCATTATGATAACTTGATAATTAATCAGATGTGTATTTTAGTGTTGTAATATGTTAGATTTAGTGAAAAAGTAGTTCATTGTTTCTGGTTTTATGTTCATTGCATAGAATGGCTTCACAAGGTAGTTTCAGTGTTTCAAGATAAAGGGAAATTTGGACTGTGTTGATTTGAATATGATTCTTTGTATAACCAGTGTGTCACCTACATCTGACCCTGTATCATGGCAATGAGACTTGTATCAGGGCAACTGGCCAACCTAAACTTAGCTGATCTTTATGACGGGTTAGATTATGAAATGAATTTGCAGTTTGTATTTGCAGGTGGGTTTAACTGATATGGTATTTACGATTGGTCTTTAGATGAGGATTTGCATTTTAGAAATGCATTTGCAGGTTAGATGAACTTATATGTCCTTAGATTAACTTCAGTTTCATTTGCAGGTTACATTAAATCACATGGTATTTAGGATATACATTTGCAATTGAAGCTTATAGTAACTAATATGCTCTTTAGTTTAGGAAATGCATTTTAGCCTAATATCTTGCAGGTTTGGGTTACTGTTGCATTTTCAAGACAACCACAAGGACCAAACATGCAATTAAGTTAAACTATACTTGGACCACAAACCAAACCCCACACACTTTACACTTATCTCAAACCCCACCGCACTTTCTTTTGGCCATCTCTTTGTCATCAACCACCAGTTTTCGAATTTGATAACAAAGACATTCCTTGTCTTTTTACTGGAAATGGCAAATAAGCCTTTTATGTCAGACATTAAAGAAGGTATGTTAGATCTTGCCCCCTCTTTAATAGCCCTAATTGTTCTTTTTCAGAGTATATATTTAATATATTTTTTAACTTTGAAATTAGGGTTTTGTTGTTATTTAATAAAATCTATGGTTTAGTTGAAATTTAAATTGTATTTTTTGAATTTATGTTTAAGGTTTTCTAAATATTATGTTTAATTTTAATATGAAAGATGATATGCCTAACATGGATGAAGTTGTCTTTAAAATACACAAAAACGGGTATTTTGAGTTTGATCCTATAAGGTTTGTTAATGGGCCAGTTTTTAGTGTTTCTGCATTCACTTGTGATAGGGATATATTCCCTACATGCCTAGATTGGATTTGTTCTGAGATAAGTGAATACAAATGGGCTTTGTTCTATTGTTTACCAAACTGATGTGTCGTTGTGTGGTGTATATTTTATTGATTCAAGTTTTAAATTTATATTTTGCCGACTAAACAAAAAACAACACTTTAACGGACAGTGTACCCGATCGGTAGTAGTTTCGTGGTAAGTAGGGTGTCGAACACTTGAAGGGAGGTTAAATCTATCAATTTAATTAATATCTTGGTTATCTAATCTATGTTAATTCTATTCTATTCTAAACCTATGTTAAACCTATGTCAGTCTAAATCCTAATTCTAACAGGAAAATGGGGTTTTTAGCCTGAGAGACTGGCACAGTTTGGTTGGTGACTACAATCAATTCAAGGCACTTTTACCCACGCAAGCTAATTAACAAAAGATAAAAGAGCGGTTGAGCCAAATATAAGAAAACTGTATTAACCATTATTAATCCGATTAGAAAGTTGGTTTGTTTATTAAGTGCAATGATTTCTTCTCTCGAGGTGGCATATCATTCTTAAGACTTAGGCATTGCATCATCCTAAGACCTAGACACAATAATTTTGTCACAATTAAAGCATCCGCATAAAGCATCCTTATTTGCTTATTATAATCTATCTTAGGGATTAAAGCAATGGTGATCTTGTTAAACCCTAGCTCATAGAGACTTTACCCACTTACCGTTTAATGGCAATTTATACACTAGTAGTCCACTTGTCCAACTATCCAATGGAATCAGAACGTTATTTGTTGAATTATCTAGGTCACCTGCTAGTCAACACGATTAATAAACCATCGGCAATATCTAATTAACTGGTTAAGCCCGAAGAGTATCCTAGACACAGACTTAGAAGGACAATATTTGTGTAACTATTATTCTAGATGTATAAATTACTATATGGAGAGCTATCCCGGACTCTAGATCTGCTTGGTCCACTTCACTAGATCCAGTTGAATGATAGGTTGCATACAAAAGCGCCTAAACAAGTATAAATTGATAAACATAAACAAGCACTCAACGATAAATCAAGAAATCGAGGTAAACAAATACCAAACATTCAGATCTTTATAATAATGGCTAATACCCAAAGGTATTAGCCTTCAAACATCATAATAAATACAAGAGCAACAATTTAGCTAAGGTAAACTAGCCGAGTTAACGAATGATACCAAAAACTAAATGATTACTAAAGTATATAGAATTACACGATGTCTCCTATGGAATGGAATACTTTTCTCGACCTCTTCTGCTCTTCTTTGCCTCTGAAAATCGAATTTTATGCTTTAGGTATTGACAATATGATTTAGCACCCTTAAAACTCGTTTTTTAGTTTTCTATTTATACTGTCTATTGTCGGTGTAGATACGGCGTATCCAATGGAATGGACACGGTGTATTAGGGATTTCTTGAAGTAGGGACCAGGTTTGATATCTTTCAGAATATTATATTATATCCATATCTTGAATATGGCGTATTAAGTCTCTCTAGATATGGCATATTGAACTTCATTCCTTTTGTGGTCTTTGGTGAACGCAGGCACGGATACGCCATATCTTCTTGATGGATATGGCATATTGGTCTTCAGAATAGTAATCTTCAAAATATCTTCATTTAAGCTCCAAAATGCGCTCTATTTGCTATCTTTCACCAATTACTTCATAATTACTATAATTCTCAAATATAAACGATTAAGTAACAATTCTTTGCAATAAGTATACAAAATAGGTTAATATCATGGGATAAATGATGCTATAAAATAGACCTTATTTGATGTCATCAGTCACCATGTGTAAAGAATCTTGATCCATATCTTCTCGCAAAGTTTCTCAAAGCAACAAGCTCTGATACCACTTGTTGTCCCGGTTGTAGGATACCTCTTGTTGGATCCCACTTCAGTATATTGAATTCCTTAAGCTTGTTTAAGGTTTAGTTATATTAGATAAATCTAACACAACTATAGTAGAAACTTTGAATGTATTACAGATTATGCGGAATCTAATCTTTAATATTAGAAGAATTCTTAATGAAACAGTAGCACAAGATCACAAATCAATAAACAATTAAAGCTCTAATATTATTAAGAATAAAACGAATATTCTCCTAGTATTAGGGTTACAAAACCTTGAAACTATGAAAAGATTGATAAAACGATGAAAAAGATATCAATCTCTATGCCCTAGGACCTCCTTTTATACACAAGAAGTCCTAGTCGATTTACAATATATTCCTAAGACTTAGAATATTCTCTATGATCTATTCTATAAATAACAAATACTTATCACGTAAGTAATCTTGATCTCTAAACAATCTTTATCCTTTATTCTGTCTTTATCCTTTATCTGACAGTAGAAACTCTTTCAGCAGTCTTAATCTTTGAGCAGTAGTAACTTATACACCAGCAGGTGAGAGGGAAGTAAATTGTTGTTAAATAAAAATCAAGAAACAAATAGATTAAGACTTAAGATACAAGTTGCTAGACACTTTTTTCCGACCGTTACCATGATAAAGACACAACTATTACATACGTCTTGATCATAGAACAAAAACAACAACCAAGTTGTGGCGTTTCCCAGTAAACGATCAACCTCTTAAAATCCCAAAACAATACATACACTACAAGGTAAGTGGGCGATATCTACCACTTTGTTACAATACTCGAACATCGTAGATTTTTTAGACAGTATCAACGAATAAATCGATCCTTCTTGTATTCCTTCGGTCTAAGCTCTTGCGAAACAATTATCTTCAAAAAACTTTCTTTCTCTCTCTTTTTGTATTTTTCCTCATTTTTTCAATTTTTTTCTTTTGCTAACTATTCTTTAAATCTTGGTGTAGTTTCACCATCTTCACGATCATAATAATTCCGGATAATTTCTTTGATAGTTCCTTCGTTCTTTGGTTTCACCAATAATTGTGACGGTAGTAAAATCACATGAGTTTTGACATACGGTAGTAAAATCACATGTAGCTTATTCCTTTTGTGGTCTTTGGTAAGTGCCGGCATGGATACGTCGTATCTTCCTTGATGGATACGGCGTATTGGTCTTCAGAATAGTAATCTTTAAAATATCTTCATTTAAGCTCCAGAATAATTACTGTAATTCTCAAATATAAACGATTAAGTAACAATTCTTTGCAATAATTATACAAAATAGGATAATAACATGGGATAAATGATGCTATAGAAATAGACGTTATTATGTCATCAAATATCCCCCCACTTGAATCTACTGTTCCTCAGAACCTTTAAAGTTTGTAAAAATGTATCCCTAAGAAATTTTCCATTAAAGCACTTATTTGGATCTAATACATAGTACACAACCCAAACAATCACAAATAGAAGATGAAAACACTCAAATCCTCACTAAATCTATGTGGTAACATGACGTAATTCGCTCAATTGCTCGGTCGTGACGAGTATTCTATCATAAGCATGGCAAGGATACACATCTCTACAACTAAAGCCAAAGAGTAACAAGTTTATAAAGGTAAATATAGGTTTTTTGTATGGAAAGGCGTACGGTTGATCAATCTACAATCCTTTACCAGAAGTACCACTCCAACAAGGCAAGCTGAAGCACACATACATGGCCGTAACGACATAATAGACATGTGTGTTCGATCACATCCTCATGCTGCATTAACCAAACGGTTAGGATGAAGAATGATATAGGGTAGGAACCTTCTAACTTTCACTAAAAGTCATAAAGAAACGAGGCAGCTAAGACATGCATACATGGCCGTAACGACGGCATAGACATGCACGCTCGAACAAGTCCTACATTCTCAGTAAAAACCAGACGGCTAATCATTAGTGAGATGGGAAGTAAATTGTTGTAAATAAAAATCAGAGAAACAAATAGATTAAGACTAAGATACAATTGCTAGACACTTTTTCCGACCGTTACAGATAAAGAACACCAACTATTTACATGTCTTGATCCATAGATCAAAAACAACACTAAGGTTTGGTGTTCCCGTACGATCAACTTCCCAATCATCCCAAAACTTTACATACTCTACAAGGCAAGTGGCGATATCTTCCACTTTGTACAATACTCTACATCGTTGATTTTTTTTTGACGTATCAACGAATAATCGATCCTTCGTGTAATTCCTTCTGTAATGCTCTTTGCGAAATGATTATCTTCAAACTTTCTTTCTCTCTCTTTTTTTGTTGTATTTTTCTCATTTTTCGATTTTTTTTGCTAACTATACTTCAAATCTCGGTGTAGTTTCACCATCTTCACGATCATAATAATTCCGGATAGTTTCTTCGATAGTTCTTCGTTCTTCAGATTCACCAATAATTGTGACGGTAGTAAAATCACATGAGTTTTGACTACTAATATACATTCCCATTTGCAATGTGCAAATTTTCAACCGAACCAAAGATAGAAAATGACACAAGACTCGAGAAATTCAAACTTTACACTTTAAGCAACTAGCAACTGTAAATTAAACTTAATCTAACAAGGTAGGTTAAGGTGTAAGGGTGTAACGAAACAAATAGTTGGTATAATTCCTAAAGGATTGGCTCTACGGGTTTTTCTAGTGGATCATCACTCTAAAGATGAGAGTGGAAAATGGTTTAAACGGGAGGTTAACTAACCGGTGTAGTTAGTTAATAAGCAATATGTAAAGGCGATTGGTATGTGCTTAAATACACATACCTTTTACCTTTAAAAACGAGCTGAAATAACCAAAAACGGACTTAAAATGCCAAAGATACGCTTGTTTTGCTAAATGTATTGTGCAGGAACGGATAACCAAGAAAAGGACGAAAAACAAAGCCAAAACAACAAACCGGACTCGGAATGGAAAAGCTGTGAAGGACAAAGCCAAAGACCAGAAAAGTCAAAATCAAAGTCAACTCAACAAATTAACAGTCAAAACCGGAGCCGTAATTGAAGAATACTATTGGTTGCAATCTCAACCCATCTGATGGGCCGGGAAAGCCCAATAGTATATTAATGAAGACTGTGAAGACCAAATGGGCCCTCAATCAATGACAACAGCCCATTTGTGTGCAATTGACAGAGACTATGAAGACTTTGAAGGCCCGATCCTAGCCCTTGAACAAGCCAATCTCAGCCATTGTACACACAAAACCCACCCAAACCTTATTGGGCCTTAAAAAGCCCAATAACAAAAGCCTAAACCTTATTGGGCCCAGACACACTCAATTGGGCCCAATACAAGCCCACAAACCTTATTGGGCCCAAATAAACCCAATTGGGCCCAATACACAAACCAAAGCCCAACAAAAGCCCAAAATACCTTTTTATAAACCTTAGGGACTTAAATTGTCATTTTTAAAAATGATTTTATAAAAGAAAAATGGTTTAAACAATTAGAGGGACTGAAATTGCATATGTACAAAACTGTTTTCCCTTTAAAAGGCCAAGGGCTGAAACTGCCAAACCACAATTCTTTCTTTAATTCTTTGTTTATAAAACACAAGGGCTGAAACTGCCATTAGTTGAAACCTTCTTTATCTTTGTTTCAATAAACACAAGGACTACTTGTGACTACTTTTCAAACTCGTTTGTAACTAAAAGAAAAGAAACAAACGAAATGGCAAGTGAATGTAACATGAGGGGTTCTTTTTGGGCAAATGAAAGTTTTAAAAACCTGTGAACCAATAAACGTTCCCCTTCTTCCCTCTTTCCCGCCACCACCTAAAAAACTCCACCATCACATGTTACCACTCAAGCTTTTACCCAACCCCTCCTTTACCCGTTTTAAACCTAAACCCACACCCATTTCCCTGTTTAAAATACCACGCTGGCAATCTCATCAACCCCGAAGTTCTATCAATGGTGGGGATTGAGTAAAAGGAAGCACAAGGACCAATGGAGGGCTAGGATTTGTTGCTGAGCTTCATCTCACACAAGAAACACAAAGATAGAAGCTGTGAAGACCTTGAGGCTTCTATAAATTCAAGAAAACACAATGCCGAGCCACACACTAGTTTTTACTTAGCATTTTTTTTACTTAACTTTTAATCAAATTGTAATTTAAGCTTTCAGCTCCCCTTTTGTTTAGTATTTTTTCTGTTTTTTAATGCTAAAAAGTTAAGAGTTTCTTTGATGAACCCATTGTCGAGAATTTAAAGTTTAATGTTAGTTGTTTTAAATATCTGTTTAAGTTGTTTAAAAAAGTGTTAAAAGTTAATCAAACTTCACTTATAATACCCTTTCTCAGCCCTCATTTACATAAAACTCAGTTAAAAATCAATTTTTATAAAATAAGGGAGTGTTTGGTTTAGTATGAAAATGGGTCATAATGGGTTTTGCATGGGTCAAGCTCACTCAGCCAACTTTGGCTGAGTGAGTAGGCTTTATCAAGCCTCTTAAATCACTAATTTCAGTTTGAAAATCAATTTTTAAGAGTCTTTTGGTTTCTGTCAAAATTTGGATAAGCTACATCAAGCACCAAGGGCTCAAGCTGTGTATGCAGCTTAAGCACATTATTTTGTTGTTTTTTGATTGTTGTTAATAAGCCAATAAACCCACACCATTGCTCTGTCATATTACATAAGCCATGTTACTTGTATGCAATGTATGTCTTATTTTTTGAGAATAGCCATTTTTAAGCCCATTGTTCAGCAGTATTAACTAGGTCTTAAGCCCCAAGGTTTTGAAAATAAGCTCATTGGAGACCCCTTTAATTCTGTTTGTACTTTGTTTTGGCTAATAAGCTCTTGAGAGCTTATTTGGCTTAAACCAAAAAGCCCCTTATTTCTGTTGGCAGTATACCCTGGTGCTGAGCACCATCATTCAGCACCCTTTATCTAGCTTATTTTGCATTAGACTCCTAGAACTTTTTGCTTTTTAGTGTAGCTTATTAGTTGCTTTTTAAGTCCCCAAAATTATTCAGCTTAATTCCCTTTCTAACTTAGCTTAATTTAGGCTTGAAAACCCCCAACTTCTGTCTTTTATAAAAAACTGTCACATAGCTTATTTCATTTCTAGCTTATTTTAAGGCTTATTATAGGTTGCTTTAGCTTATTTAGGATTCCCCTTCCCTATTTATGTGTCCCCCTTAGATTTTAGCTTATCTAGTTAGCTTAAAGTTCAAAGAAAAAGCCAAAAAGCTCTTTGAGCTTTTCACTTTCTGTCAGCCCAAAAAACTTATTTTTATGGCTTATTCACTGAGATTTATACTAAGTGCTTATTATGAAAAATGTTGCCATTAAGCCCCTCTACAACTTTCCTGTTTTGACTTTTTGATAATAAGCACTTAGGACTTGCTTTGCATATCGGGGTCCATCTCAGGGACCATTTGTGTAATTTCTATCTTTTTGGTTAACTTAGTTAGTCCCTAGTGTTAACTGTGCTGTTACCGTCGTTAGTCCTTTTGCCTTTCAACTAGATATGTCCCTTAGTTAACTTAGATAGTTTATTTAATTTAATTATTTTAAATTAAGGTATTAGATTACTTAGTTTAATTAATATAATTTGCTACAGTAACTTTTAGGGCTTTTTATATTTTTAGATTTCTCAACTTTTTCTTTATTTAATTTGATTTTTTCAGATTTTTTATAGTTATATTTTCTGACTGTTTTAATATTAGATTAGTATTAATTAGTTTTTAATCTATAAAATTCTAAAAAAATACAAAAATTAACAAAAAAATTATTTTAAACTTTTAGAAAATTTTCTTTAATCAAATAGTTTGTAGGAAAATTAATAAACTTGTTGTAAGGCAATTTGTGTTAAAATCAGTTCCCGGGCCCGTTTTACGATCCCGGATTTTTCGTTTCTTTACCGTTTGTATCGTTTTTCGAAACCTCCGTTTTGAAATTTTTACATTTTCTTTTAAGTTAGACATTTTTAAATTGTTAAATTTTAAAATTAATTTTTAGGTCTTTATTTTTATAATTTTATTTTTAGGCTTGCTATTTAATTCCCCGGAGTAGTCTATAAATTGCTTATTAATTTAGTTAATTAATTTTAATTAGTTTAGTCAATCATTTTTTACCTAATTATGTACCCACGAGATTTTTAGGATTCCCATTACCACTGTTCATGCTCCCGTAGTTTAGGTATTTATCCATATAACTATTTTTGTTCCCCATAGTATATTTAAGGTTCCCATTTTCCACTGCTTGTTTCCTGTAGAATAATTTTAGTTTTCTTTAATTAATTTTAGTTTATCTAGTTAAATATCAAAATCATTTGTTTCTCAAATTCAAATCATCAAGTTGCATGGTTCGTATCGATTTACCATTTCCCACTTGTCCAGCCGCTCGTTGGGGATTTACGCCCGGGAAAACGTCTATACTGACTTCTCGCCCTTATGGCACCATCGAGTTATCTCAAACCGACGGGCCAAACTTCAAGGTGAACGGTCATAGACTTAAGCATTACTTTGGAGGGGACATACCATATATGGTTGTCCCAGATCTCCAAACCTTCCCCAAGGACCAATGTATTAGGGGACGGGTCAAGCTACGTGACCTAAAACAAGCGCTTCGTGGGTGGCAACCCATGCTTATCCTAATGTAGTTGTATTAATGAATAAGTGTTTTTTGTGAGGAGGTGTGCCTCTTCCATTCTCGTTTGCTTGTGTTTTTGTGATGATTGTCCAGGATTGTCCCGGATTTTTGAAGCCTCTCATGCTCGTGGTTTTTTCCTTTGTTCACAAGAGCTTCAAATCCTCAACTTCATTTGGGAAATCCAATATCGAAATCTTATCGACTAACGCTCATCTTTAAGCATACTTAATAAACGGCTTAGAGTGACGTAGAGACCCTTCTAAAAACATTGAGGACAATGTTCAGTTTTAGTATGGGGGATCTATCGATTTGATTATGCCTGCAGCTGTTGTTTTCACGTAAACCCGTTTTTACCACCAAAATACCAAAAAAATGAAAAATTTAAAAAATTTTAAAAAAATAAAATAAGTGTTTTGTCACAATTTTGACTTTTCTGCTGGGTATGATAAGAATAAATTTTGACTCAATCGAGCGTGTTGAGCTCTAGCTTGTTTCTTAAAATTTAGACTAAGCATTCACGGAACTTCGCGAAGAACAAAAAATGATAGAGTTAATTATGAGTTGGATGCTAAACAAGGATTATTTGGAAATCTTAAGACCTCATGTGTGTAATTTGTGGCTTTTTCTCCCATAAGCTATGGTGGAGTGTAATTGTGGCTTTTTCTCCTATAACGCATAATCGTCTCTCTCATCTAATACTGCTATTTTTTTTTGAAATTAAACTCAAATCAACAATTTTTGAAATGTAGTAAATAACATTTTTGTCTTAGTTCAAATTTATACTTAAATTTTCTAAAAAGAAATTTTCTCTATATATCGTGAAATAAAGTTTTATGTTAAAATATATATATATAAGTTAGAGGAAGTGATGGAAGAAAAGGTAGTAATATAGAACTGTTAGATAAATAGTTTACTGCCTCGTTCCTGCTTCACAACCGATGGGTGGCAGTCTGTCAAACACACACACACACACACACACATAATAATAATCCAGACTTATAAAAGTTTGCTGCGATCTTGCCGGCTCACAAACCGATGTTGCAGCCTTCATAAAGTCGAGGAAATCAATCGCATCATGGTTAGTTAAATGTTAAATATGTAATATATGTATTTAATAAATATAGGACACACAACTATTTTTCTTAAATAAATTCAAATATGCTTTTGAACTAAGACTATTTCTTTTTAGTTGTGGTTTTTCTAAATAAAATCATGTATAAACGGAAACCTAAGAGTTTTTGAAAGCAAAGTCCGTGAGTCACATACTAGTCTTTGTGGGGTGTCAAAAGCCTGGTCACTTAGCCGCGAGGTTGGGATGTGCCGAGACGAAAGTCGCTACATGAGATGATCTCGCCTTCAAACTCATTATTCTCGGGTGGAAGTGAAGCATAGAATTTTGCAAAACGTTGATCCATGGTTGAAATTCGAAATGGCACATTCACCTAAGATATATTAATTGTCGGGATGAAACTTCACAAGTTACCCAATATGAGTAGTGTTAATCTTATCTTATATTTAACGGTGATTTTGTTTTTAAGTTTGGTTTGGGACAAGTGAAATATCAGGGACGGTGAATTTATCTATTTTGGGCATTTTAGGATTAAAGTGCTTCTTATTCTGTGACCCTTAAAGTTATGAAAATAACGAAAGTCCATACATTCTAGTTAGTTGCTTAAAAAGAAAAGTATAAAAAATAAGAAAAAAGAAAAATACAAAATATGTGTGGCAATAAGTATAAATATTTAAAAATGGTCAAAACGAGGCTTTTCAAAACTAATGATTCTTTAATTCCCCTTGATGAACACTTAGCTACTTTTCTAGGTAATTAGTCGAGGGGAGTGAGATTCTTGGTTTTCTAAAGTGTTTACTTATGGCATTGCGTGAGGACACATTAATAGTTTAGTATGAGGGATTTTGATATGTGCTTAATTACACATACCCCTTTACCTAATTAAACGAGCTAAAATGACCAATAATGACCAAAAACGGACATAAAATGCCAAATATATGTTTGTTTTGCTTTGTGTACTGTGTAGGTAACAGATATTCAGAAAAAGGAAAAATACGAAGCCAAACCGAACAAAACCGAGCACGGAATTAGAAAGAGCGCGAAAAAACCGAAGCCAAAGACAATAGCATCTTATTGAGCCAACTCGTTCCCCACTTATAGTCTTTCACCAAATATTCTTAAGAACTCACAAATGTGATTCTTATTCCCTAGAAACCGATTCAAGCGAACATTTACCCTACGAACTCATTTCTTGTTCCTTCACACATGTACACCTCGTTCACATAAACCAAATTGGTGACCAAGATCATAACCTGGCTCTCTTCTTAACTTTACTATTAGGACTAATACCTCCTCAAACAAAAACTCTCATTACTTTTTCCATAAGAACACTTATTTCTTTTTCCACAACACAAGTACACCCTATTCGCACAAACCGATTTGGTTCTTGTCTCCTACCCTAACACGATAGTACACCACGTTCACATATTCTCAAGAATTCCCAAATGTGATTCTTATCCACTAGAAACCAACTAATAAGAACACTCAACTTTTATTCTAACACACAAGGATTAAAAGTGGGGCTTTTTATAAAATTAAATTTTACTGCCTTTTTCTGTTTAAAAAGAATTTTTACATAATTTTTAGCTTAAGTTTTATATATATTTTTTTTAAAAAGTAATTTTCGAATTTAGTTTTTAATATTTCATTTTCAAAAATCTAAAAAAAAAAATAGAAAAAGTTTCATAAAAATAAAAAAAAAATATATAGTTTGTTTTTTTAAAATCTCTTAAGTCATTTTATAAAAAAGTATTTTTAAACTTTTATTTTTTAAACATATAATCTATCAAATCTATCAGGTTTTAATTTTAAGTCTTTAATTTTAAATTTTAATCTTTAAAGTAGAAAAAGTAGTTTAAAAATATTTTTCATATACTTTTAAGTAATTTAGAATTAATTTAGTTTAAAAAGTATTTTTCTTAATTTTTATCAATTTAATTTCTATTTTTAGAATTTAATTTAGATTAAATAGTTTTTAATTCATAAAAATTCAAAAAACCTTTAAAAATATTTTTTTCTTTTTCCTAAAATTTCTTAGCATTATTTAGGTATTAGGAATTCTAGTTTACATTTTTAAGAATTTAAATGCGTTTTGTTTTCTTTAAATGTCCGCAATTTAATTTGTTTCCGTATTTAGTTTAATCATCTTAATTGTTGTGTTTTTAATCTTAGTAGTGGTACTAAACCAAAATCTATAATCTCTTTTTAGTATTCAAATCCCAATGAATCCGAACGAGAACGAGAGGTTAGCACTCCATTGCTTGAGTCGTTTGGGGATAACGACCCCCGGCTGAACATACTTTTGCCCGGTTTATTTTCGTATTCTATATTATATTATTTATATTTATGAGAGTGAATTTTATCAAGGGTAACTACTAGGAACTTTCCTGATAATTACCTCTCGGGATTATAGTTATTTTTTAAATTATATTTTGTAACGTGTATATAAAATACTTGAACAATCACTCAATCGTATCCTAATACTAATCTTCCTTCCTAAAAACCTAATCCTTAATCTTAATCTTCTAAATCCAGAATATCTAATCTTAAACTCTGAATCTTAATCTACTTATCTCTCTCCTATAAATCTATCAAATCTCTAAAAACTCTAATATCTAATGCGTTTCTGTTAACCTTTATCTCTAGATCCTAAACGTCTACTACCTCTAATACAATCTTCTAGCTTAATGGCCGGGAGAGATTCTTGGGCAGATGGGGGGCTTCTCCTAAAAAATCTTAGAACTTGAGATCCTGTCTGGGGTCTGTAGGTCTCTAATCCTTTGAATTCTTGGAAAATGGTAATCTTCTCACTTAATCCGTGAATATCTGTCGCGTATACTGGGTGAGAAACTTCTCTCTAAGGGTGAGGAATGTGCGTTGGTTCAGTGGGAAAATCTTTAATCTTCCTTTGTGGTGGGGGGGGGGGGGGGGGGTGGGGGGGGGGGGGGGGGGGGGGGGGGGGGTGTGGGGTGGGGGTGGGGGTGGTGGGGGGGTAGGGTGTGGGTGGGTGGTGTTTGGGGTGGGTTTTGGTGTTTAGTTTATTGGTATGATAGGGGTTGAGAGAGGTTATATTTTTTGGGGGACTGTTGATGATGTATTTAAATGAGCAACAAAAGAAAAGAAGAGCTTCAAAGTCAAATACAAATTGAAGCCTATTCACATACACAGATGTAAGATTAGGATTGTATTGTAATTTTATAATACACGTAAAAATATAATATAAAATAATAAATCCGAGAGTAATTCATAAATTTACCAAGTTACCCCTTGAAGGAAAACATTCACTCACAAAAATAATATATATATAATATATGAATACGGTTATAATATAAACCGGCTACAGTATGTTCACGCCGGGTCAGTTATCCCACGACTCATCAGAGCATGGGAATACCTCGTTATCTGCGTTCGGTATTCATGATTTGAATAATAAAAGAGATAGTACTATTTGGATATATTACACTACTTCAAGTTATTAAAAAACAAGAAACTTGCAATTTTGGAGTAGAACTATATAATAGTTCTACAATTTCTCTAGATACGAGCATTATAGAAACAACAATAGCCTATATATAAGTTGAGGTTTTTTGGTTTAGTTTGAATTTATAATTTTGTTGAGTTTTTTTTGGGGTTTTTTTTTTTGTGTGGGTTTAGGGGGGTTGGGGTGGTTGTTTTTAGTTGGTTGTAGTTGGTTGGGTTTTTTGTTTTGTTTTGGGGGTGTTTTGGTGGTTTTTGTTGGGGTTTAGTTGGTTGATTAGGTAGGTTTGGTGTGTGGTGTTTCATGAGTGGTGTTTCATATAGGGGGAGTACAGGTTTTGGTTTTGTGAGTGTTATTGCGTTAGTTGGATATGATTTAATTATGTAATAGCGACACTCTTATTGTTGTGCATTTTGTATTGATAATGGCTCTTATTAAGTACATGATATTAGCTTCTTCATGCAAATTCTATTGTGCTTAAAGAGAGATACATACGTTTTATTTTAGTAATATAGATCTACAGGAGTTCGTTCACTTATTTATACATAATAATATACAGTATCTTACCAATAACTATATAACTATCACGTAGAAACACAGATGCATACTCACATCAAACTCATAAGAAGAACTTAGTATAAACAACTTAAGTCTTCTTCTTTTGTTTGTCTATAGCTATCTTTCTATAGTAGAGCTATTCTCTAAGAGTTTTACTTTTTTAGGCATTTTTTGTAATATGTAATTCACTAAACTCATATTAGCTTATAATCAAGTGGATCGAGAGAAAGAATACTTTTGTAAATATTATAAAATAAAATAGCTACTAATATAGCTGATTCTGTAGTCACGAAATCAAAAAATTATTAAATTATTATCTATTATATTTAAATTCTAATTTGAAATTTAAGTATCATGAAATCTGTTAATTATCATATATAATCGATCTGGTTCGCTTTAGCTATCCGATATATTTGGGGTCATCATGGCCTACTCACTAATACAAAGTACTAACTTATATTTCTGACCACTAATGTATATCAATACTCACTAACTACGAGACAAAGTATATTAACACCTTCACTGAGACACTTCTCAGTTACTTTAACTTACTTCTACTAACTATGCTAAGTATCAATATCTATTCTAGATTTGACACAACCTTCTTTTCCCTTATAGTTCTCTATACAAACTGTCATTATATCGCTCACTATTCTACCTCCATCATCATTATTGCATAAGCAGTGCTGGAGTTGAATGTCATTATGAAGTAAGGCTAGGACGGCCGAGGGGAGAAGAGCTACTATATCTATATAGGCTGCTTGCATAGGATGTGGTTACTTGTAGATTTTACAACTTATAATAACTACAAAGTATTAGATAGCACTTTGCTATACGAGCTGCGATCTTACAACTTCGTTCACGTCCCCTGCAATGTTGAACACTGATAAGTCTTAGCAGTAAGAGGAGTAACACAGCTTCTAGTAGCACGTAGCAACAAGGACACTACGCAAGAGATCATCTTAGAGCAAGACTATACTTACTCACACCTATGATCCCTCATAGCATGAATAGGATCCTATACCGATCGATATTAGAGTTCATGAGAAAGGCAATCATAGATACAGATGAGTAATGTCTTCTACCATTTCAAGTATACATGCTTGCTAGCATCTATCGACTCATTCTAGACCTGTTAAAATTTCAATCTGATGGACAGAACATACTACAATCATCCATACATGATCAGCTATGGGGATTTGGCTTTAAGAGCCATCACCCTGCATCTATCCAGACGAGTCCTCCAAGCATCTTGTCAACTTGACGAACATAATTACAAATGACAAACATCCTCGTATCAAGCACGTACATCTAGTACTACTCTGGTCTCAATCTAGGCTCCTGTGTGGATGGTAATTAGGAAAAAGCGTTTTTAGTACACTGATAACTTGACTGAAGCTTCAGATTTTTAAATGTCCACGCGGAGTATATAGCCTTGTGGTCAGCTGAGGTGGATGCGTTCTACTAAGCGTAAGTCTCAGTATTGTCAGTCCCAGGAGATATCCCTTCAATTTTCTTAATTATTGTGAAATTACTTATATTGTTTCTTTGTTGATTAGTATATATCAACTTTTGCTTTGAATTTTCATGCTTTTCGTTTATATATAAGTATCACCAGCTCTGTATATGATACATGTATTCCTTGAATCACAAATATTCATTATAGGATAAAATAATTAAAGTTTGCAGCTTAATGATGCACTAGAAGTTTTGGTTCTTGGCGAGTGATTATTATTTATGAGTCTTTTGAATTCGACTTGATGGAATAAGTTAGATTTCTTGAACTACATGTTGTAATTGATAGGCTCAAAGTATAAGGCGATACGCCAAGGAAGCAAGTCTCCAATAGTAGTACTAGTTATATACTCTTGAATCAGGTATAGTTATTAACTTTGACTTCTTCATTAAGTCAAAGTACGTTTATGGTTAAAAGAATGAAACTTGACATGATCATGTGTTGGGCCAATTCAGTGCCCAATGATCTTTCACTTAGGATTTGAATACAAAATATCCTAAGTGTCAATAACCTTTAACATTTCAAGGTTACTAAGTGAATAGTCACTCAGTGAGTTACCTTCAAGATGCGTAGCCTGAGTCTATAAGAAAGACTCGTGGTACTCAGTGAACGAAGCCTAAGCCAAAGAAGAAGGTGATGGGTTCAGTGAGCTGTGGCAATAGACTCACTGAACCCCATACGATCTCCAACAACTAGAAGACCCTAAAGACAAGAGACAGAAGAATAGGCAGGATAATTTAAAAGCAGATAAGTCCAAGCTCTTATCTCTAGAAGTCAACTTATCCTAAAAAGGGTATAAGACAAGTTCAGTGTCAGGAACTGAACTTGGAAAGAGCATTTGTCCCATACTTAGAATAGATATCGTGATAGGGATAAGGCAGTACAAATGTACTAACCTATCAGATTCAAGATAAGTGCTCAACACCCATGTAGGTGTGACCCTTCCTAAGTAGTATAAATAGAACTCTTGTAATGGAATAGATGTCAAGTTTATGCATTCAAAGTCAAAACTTTCATAAACACACATCTACTCCTCCAAATCTACTAAGTCCCTGAGCAAGCTCAGTTGGTTAGCATAATAGTTAACTTTGCTTAACACTTTAAGTTTAAGCAAAGTTATTAGTAAGGAGATCACACACACACACACATTGTCATTCAATCCCCATTGTAGTTCCGCATACAATGGGGTATAATTCTTAATAAAAAGAGTTAAACATTGAAAAGTTATTTTTGTGTTTTGTACTTATTTGTTATAACTGTTTACACAAAACCTTTTCAAAGAACTAATTGTTTACTTTACTAGCAAGCCATGAGTTAGTTAATGATAACTTTGTAGTTATTGTTCACTAACTAAGTGGGAACAACAAGTGGTATCAGAGCCAAAGGTTTGTAAAACTTACTTAACAAAGTTTACTTAAGTTTTTAAAACCTAGATCCTTAAATGGTTGCAGTAAATGAAGTACCCCAGCTAGTTGACAAAAACGGAGGTAGCTATAATGCTATTGCTCCTAAACTAGAGCCGGGAAAATTTAATAAGTGGAAAAAGCGAATGCTTTGCTACTTAGAGGGAATGGAACCTTATTACTTAAAATGTATTAAGGATGGTCCATTTCGGCCAAAAACAGCTGAAGGTGATGCTAAACCTGAGTCCTAATGGACTGCAAATGAGAGGAGGGTGGTCGTTTAGGACCAGCGCCTTAAAAGCATCATTATGTCATGTCTACCTGACGATATAATGAAATCAGTAATTAGCTGTATTTCAGCCAAAGAAACATGAACTGACTTGGTTCACAGCTTTGAAGGTCCTTTAGATACCAAGGAAAACAGGATCATGGATCTAAAACTTGAGTATCAAATTTGCAGGGCTAAGTCTACTGAAAGTCTCTCACAGACTTATACTCGCTATAAGACCTTGCTCAATGAGATTGCCAATGATGGTGTTAACCTCTCCAAACATGAAATCAATGTTGGTTTTGTAAACAGTCTCCCTGAGAAATGGCTAACTTTCTCTTAGGGGCTGAGGAATACCAATCATACTCAGACCCTTGACCTTGCAGATATCTATGGAAGGTTTGTCTATGAAGACAACCTAATCCTTGTCCACATTCATGTTGTTCCATTGAGGAGCATACTTGATTGTTTGTTGTTCTGCCATTGTTATAGGAAGATTATTTGAAAACAAAAGATTTTAATGGCATAATATCACTCACCAGATGGTCACAAGCTTATTTCAAGCTAGATCGCTGTCTTGAAATGAGTGATATGTGATCAAAAGGTCTAAATACGAAGATGGATATCTTGTAAAGAACATGATTGATCAAAAACAAACTTTTAAAAGAAGTATATGCAATGAATAACTGTTTAAGAATAAGTTGTTTACCAAAAAAGTTAAAGAACACCTACACTTTTGCTTTGAGAGAGAATTTGAGCAGAGTTTATTTGCTTTTTGAAATTTTTTGTGTGTGTTCTTGTTTTTAGTAAACGTATTTATAAGGAATTAGAAATAGGTTTTTCCTAATATTTTAAACTTTTCAATTATGAAGAAGTTAAAAAAAATTAATGCAAATCCCACTAGTTGCATGATCCCGTATTTCAAGGCAATTGTTATGCCGTTTCACTTTTGCAGTGAGGACATTTGAATAAGAGTCAAATGCCATTTGAGTAGACATTTTAGGAAGGGATTGTGTGCGTGGGAGTGAGCATTAAAACTGTCTATCGTTGCCTATAAATGATTCTCTTTGGCTAGTTCATCAGTTCCTAAGATGTTTTTGACTATCGTTAAATATGTACATCTTCACATTGCGAACAAAAAATCTACGTATTGTGGTTTACTGGCTTGTTTGTTTTATGGAGTAATTGATTTGCGAGCATAAGTAAATGCTTATGTATTGATGTGGTCTCAAGACATATGATTTGTGATTATCTGAAAGCTGGTGGTGCCCATATATTTTTTGTGATGTATATCATTAGCTAATGACAGTTAGACAAGGAATATTTGTTTACGTCCTACTCTTAATGTGTATTAAAATGTCACCAAAGCCTAGGATCAATTTAATGGTGTTTGTCAAGCTAATAGTATCATGGGAGACTTAGGTTTCAAGTGGACATGTCATTAAAAATGCTGGTCTCTCTATTACTAGTGATCTATAGTAGTAATATCAGTTTGCGTGTGTTAGTGAGATGTGTATTTCAAGGAAGGTTTGATATTGAATTGATATGTAGTATGCTATCTCACAGCATGTAACGCATCTATATGATCAGCGTTATTGAGTTAGCTAAGTCGACCATAACAGTTATAGTTCACATGACCTGTGATGACTTGACTATTTGAATCGTTTGGACTTAATGATTAGGGAAAGTAGGTTCATCCAAGGTTTGACGCTGAAGATGTCAGCATAGTGATACTCAGTATGGGTATGAAATGAAGTGTATATTTCAATTGTCTCCTTTAAGAGATGTGGATCCCTAGAGAAGATGAAGGAATTATGCTGATATATGCAATTATGCCTATGTGATTCAGTATAGTAGTGGACTATCTAGTACTGGATAGTGAGGTGGATGTATGTGTAAGAGCAGTGGACACACTGTCGTGTTTCAAGTTTGGTAATTCACCTTCTCCGCTCACTACCAAAGTATGTGTTATTGTTCCTATAGTAAATATGAGATACCAATGTCTTGTATAACATGTGATGTCATAGATGTGATACGAATCGAGGTGACTCTCTTAAGATCTCATCCATAGGATACTTCGCTTCACACCAAGCAGCACACTGCAAATGCCATATTGCAGCTATCTCTTTACAAGCTGTTAGTTTGTATGATCAATAAGCTACTTAGCATATACCTGTCTATCTCTATTATTAACAATTGAACGTTACATCGTATAGCTATAATATCGCAAGTGTGTTCCTACTCTTCATGACATTTGCTATTTGAAAGGCTACCTAGATGAGTGCTTTAATTTGCTGCTGCCAGAGTTTTCTATGATTGTGTAGCAATAGCATACGTGAGATATTTCTGTAATATTCCTTTGAGATCAAAGCCTCGCTTGCACTCATTTATCGGATGACGTATACGACCGCAATAGATATTGCTTTGGCAGTATCACTTTTAGACGCACTCTTGATGATCCTATTATGCATCAAGCTTATGTGTCAGATAGTTGATTGCGTGTTGGAAATATATCTAGAACTGAATAGCTTGAAAAGTGCTATGTACCATCACGAGACAATTTAGACCGAGACTGATATGTGGCTCCTCTTGAAGTGAATCTGAGTCTCTATCAAGACCGCTTCTGTTGCCCAGTCTAAGATACAATAACATTGTGTCTACCAATACTCAGTATCTATATGTGTATGAGATGTTTCAGTATGTTATATAAAGAGATTTGGGCCTCATTTAGGCATATACGTCATGAAATAGAAGATGTTGAGAACTAGAAATTGCCTACTTTGGATGGAACCAGCATGTGTCATAGCATTTTTAACTGTTCCTAATGTACCTATTCAAGTAAATGTAGCAAATAGATTATAGTATTCACATTTGGAGTGTAGAGTTCTTCTGGTTGTTCATAGTTACGTTCTTGACGCACAACGCTGATATTGCCATTTAACGCTATCGTCTAAGCTTAGAGATTTATGGAGAGTCCGAAGGAAGTGAGCGATGAGCTAGTACAAGTATGCATAGTCTCATTTTAAATTTCAACACTTGTTTTATTGTCGTTCAGTATTCGTGTGTGACGAAAGTGACATGGGAGTTGTAGCAATCGGTTTGGTGATTAATTTGTTGGAGGCATAATAAGAAGTTTTTATAAGTTTACTCTCTAATTTATAATCATAGGTTAAAAACTGATTTGTGAAAACTTTTTTACTTACAGGACAAATTAATTACCTGGATATTTAATATGTGTTTGAAGGTAACTATGATGATGTGTGTTTTCAAAAGAATACCCTTCTATAGGTTTGAACATGGGAAGAGAACCTTATACTCTAAAGGTATCTAAGTCTAATGGGGATGATACGCGCTCTTAGTTTTGTAGTTAATATGTTGTCCTACAAACTAGAATGTGAGAGATTTGGGGTATATTTGTCTGTTCTCCTAGATGTAGCCTAAAAGAAGGTTTAACAATTCTTGAAGGTGATGGTGATATGAACAAACTATATGATATAGCTAAAAAGTATGGCTTAATTAACTTGTATATTGCCCATCTTCCAAAGAACTTAGCATAATATTATTTTAAAATTTTGACTTTAGATGTGTCTGGTGAACAAGTGAAGTCTAAACTAAAAAGTTATGAAAAAAGGAAGCAAGATGCTTGTTTATGTCTCCTCTTCGAACTTGTTGAATGGGAACAACAAGAGTTTGGATCACCTTATAAGAACTCCCCCTCTGAAACCAAGAAGAAAAGGTATTGAATTCCCCTGTAAGAATCTATTTGGGGATTTTTCGCATTGTAACAGTGTAGCTGATGAGTTAGTCTTGGATGATAATTGGCAATATGAAGGATTGGCGTAGTGATGTTGGACGAGGCTGGTGAGGGTTCTAGTAAACATTGTGATTTGTTACATGAAAATGTTGTTTACAATGGTCATTCACTTCCAAATATGGATAAAGAAAGATTCTCAAACAATGTTGTATTGGATGATGTAGTCACTGATACTTTAGCCTATACATTGCCATTGGTATTAAAGAAGAAGTGTATGAATAAGGTTAATGTTACTAGACTACACACAAAACGAAAGGATTTCTAAACAAATTAAAAGATATGAGGTTAAGGAAGGTTGGGGGGAGTAAAAGAGTTGCAATAGGATGGGCCTGAGTCAAGGTTTTGGGAAGATTGATTGGGTTGAATGTGATGTGGTTGGATAATGATCTAGTCACGAAAACAAGTATCACTGCCAGTAGATCCTCTAACACCGAGGCAAGATTTTGGATAAATAACAAAGGTAGTGTTTATGTTTTTAGCACATCTGGACTTATAACTATATCTATGTTTCCGCAAAAACTTATAATTAAGGTCATCTTTTGTAAGCATATGGTAGTTGTGCACAATATATATATTAAGCACAGCCTGTTGTCACTATATGTATGTGGTACACAACAATTACCATCAAGTGAGTGTTGTATGACCTTCTGAGTATCTTTATACTCTGTATTACTAAGCACGTCTTTTATAATGGCCCTCTACTTCGCTGTGCATTGTTATACTAGTATTACCCTTCAAAGTTAGGGAAAATTGGTTTAGTTATCCGAATTCAAAGTTTAACATAGAGTTGTTGACTAAATTATATACCCTAAAGGCTTTGCTATTTAGTGAGTAACCAACTAAGAAACCCTCATCACACTTTCCATCAAACTTGCCAAGCACACTTAGAGTATCTAAAATGGTAACATGGCACCCAAAAGGTCTTATGTAGCTAATAATTGGTTTGTGGCCAAACAAAAGCTCATAAGGAGTTTTGTTTTGAGGTTTAGTCACTCTTACCCTATTAAAGATATAGCAAGCAGTACTAACTGCTTCTGCCCAAAAAGTAGTTGGTAAAAGTGAGTCTGCTAGCATAGTTCTAGCAGCCTCAATTAGGGTCCTGTTCATTCTTTCAGCAACTCCATTCTGCTGTGGAGTTCTGGCATTGCTATACTCTTGTTTTATTCCCTTGTTCCCACAGAATTCAAGCATATCCCTATTCTTAAATTCAGTGCCATTATCTGATCTAATGATTTTAACCCTGTGATTAAGCTGGTTTTCAATTTGTCTAATGAAGTTCTGAAGGATGCCACTAGTTTCATCCTTTGTAGCCAAGAAGAATACCCAACTAAATCTGGTACAATCATCAGTAATTACAAGGCAATAACTTGCATGATTAATGCTTTTTACAGAAGTAGGTCCAAAAAGATCCATATGCAAGGTGTGTAATGGCTCAGTGATTGTTCTTTCTAATTTAGCCTTACAGGAGGCCTTGTGTTGCTTACCTTTTTGGCAGGCAACACATGTATGGTCATTTCTGAAAACCTTGGAAGGTAGACCTCTTACAAGGTTTCCCTTCACAAGTTTGTTTAAGTTTTTAAAATTTATATGACCTAACCTCCTGTGCCATAATTTAGATTCATCAGATGTGGCTTTTGCAATCAAACAAGCATAATCTTTTGTGAGACCAGGTGTCTTCATATCAAAACTGTACATATTGTTTTGCCTAGGGACCTTAAGAAGTATCTGATTTTCATCAGGCATCTTAAAGTCAGGAGACACAACAAGACATTCAGTTTCAGTAAAAAGAACCTTGTGCTGCTTATCACATATTTGTGATATTGAGAAAAGATTAAAATGCCCAAGTTCTTTTACAAAAGACACACTATCAAAATCTAAATTACCAACTCTTATCCTACCTTTACCAGTAATGTAGCCTTTGCTACCTCCAAAGGTAACAGATCCCCCTTTGCATTCTTCAAAATCATCCAGGTGATCCTTGTTACCAGTCATGTGCCCTGAGCATCCACTATCAAATATACCTCTGTCCTCCATGTTCTTGAGTGGATGATCCTGCACATGAAAAAGAGAAATTAGTTTCTCTTAGGGACCCAGGCCTTTACAGGCTTGGGTCTGCCTTGTGGACCTTTAGCATTCACAGTTCTAATAAAAGTTGGTCCACTATCACAATTAGAGTTTGGTCTAGAGTTCCTCCAATTATAACCTGCTAAGGTCAGCAGTGCCCCAATTTTCCTTTACAACATTGAAATAAGACATTTTTGCTGTATTTCTATCAATGGGTCTTCTCACAGGTGAATGAGATTTAGAAAATGCCTTCTTTGATTAAATTGATTCACCTGAGGTCTTTTAGGACTAAAGCTGTTTGAGGTCCTGATAAGTGCTAGCTGTCTAGATCTAACATTATTAACATTAGAACTACCAGTATTAACTCTAGGCCTAACAGAATTAATTTTTGGCCTTCCAGCATTCAGTTGTACTGGTCTAGGTACAAAGTGATTAGCATGATTAACCCTGTTTGCATTGTTCCATACTGGTTTTGCCACCATGTTACCAGTATTAAAAACCCTTTGTTTCTTAAACTCAGCCTCTCTTGCCATTTTCTTTTTATAATAGTCACAATCTTTGATCAAATAACTTAGGCTGCCACAAACAAAACACTTTTTCTTAATGAAAGAGTAACCTTCTCCTAGTTCTCTTTCCATTATCTTATTCCAATTCTTTCCTTTAACTTCAGATGTCCCTTGATTTTTCATTTGTTGCCTAGGAGTTTTTACGTGTTTTGCACAACTAGGTTCAACTTCTTTTGATTCAGACATAACTTTTTCATTAGTGATAACTGACTTAGACGCAGACATCTCATTAGGTACGCTTATATTTTCTAATTCAGACTCAGAAGAGTGCTCAAAGGGATTTCCAAAAGATCCTTCACTGTCATTTGATTGACAGGTAGAATGCTTAGTAGAGTTGTCATCTGAGTCACTAATTTTAGGCTTTTGAGGTCCCTTTTTACCATAAACATACAAAGAATCATCAATTTCCTCTTGTGGTTTAGGAGTATAGTCTCCAGTTAATGGATGTGGAACTCCTTTGAAACTATTAGTCTTTGTAAATCTACTATACAAAGGTTTGTTAATATAGTCTCCTTCTGTACACTTGAACACAAATAGATTCATTTCTTCCTCATAGCTTAAAACCTCATTGTTTGATTTTATTTCATACCCTAAGCCAACTTTACTAGTGGAACTCATACCAGAATCAATTAATTTCTAATGGTTTTTAGAAGAATCCTTTCATGAATCTACTATTTTCTTTAATTGTTCCTTTTCTTTTACAGCTTTCATTCTTATTCTCCTATATCTTTTAAGCTTTTCATCTTTTGCATATATTTCATTTGCTTGAAATGTAAGCTGTCATTTAGAGATAGTTGCTGCTTTTGAAAAGTAACAATTTGAGCTTCTAATTTCTTAACAGCTAGAGTATAGACAAGTATTGTTGCTTCTTGTTCACCTAACTGATTCATTTGTTCATCACACAGTGTTTTAAGCTTATTATATGAATCAATGCAAGTTTTAAAGGATAATGATACCTCAGTACTTGAGTTAATTGCCATGAGTGCATGATT
>BQNB010005653.1:60372-80397 GCA_026074375.1 Tanacetum coccineum
TATTTGACACTATTCAGTTAATAGGGTATGAGGGGGACCTTAATATTTTAACTTTTAACAAAGCCCTCTTTTCACCTCAATAGAAATTTCTTTTTCATACCATGAGTCACTGCATGAGTTCTAAAAGCACTTCTTGGGATCAAATTCCCACTAATATTGCCATAACAGTGATTTGTTTAGCCACTAATCAGAAATATAATTTTTGATGGTATGATAAGACACTTGGATGCATCTAAGAAGTTTGTTATGTATCCAAGATTTTTACAAATCTTTTTGAAAAAACAGTTAAGGGATGTGCCTGTCCCTATGGATCACTTTCCAGTCTTAGCTTTAACTAAAAAGGTTTTGTCATTTATGGTTAAAAAGGGTAAAAACTTTTCAGGGAATGTCACACCTTTATTTAACTCTATGTTGGTTCAACCAACAGAGGATGAGGGTGAAGTTTCAGAAAGACCATCTGAATCCCAACCAATACCCTCTCCTACTCACCCAAGTGCAGACCAACCTGAGTTACAGCCTCACCTATCAATCCAGAGGGCTCTGGTGGAAATCATAGAGGTTAGTCATCCAGTGATAAATCCCTATCAGGGAATGAGGATGGCCTGACACTCTAAAGTGTATATGATCTTTGTATTTCTTTGTGTACACAGGTCACAGCTCAAGCTGCAGAAATTAAAGATTTGAAGGCTCAGATCAAATAGCTTAAGAAGAAGGCCAGACCTGTTATCAACCACCACAAAGCTTGGTTTAGGGCTGCTATATTGATGAAACAACAAAAGAAGAAGGATATGAAGAAACCAAAGAAGAGAAGGAGTGTATCCAAATAGGGGAGGAAAGCTGTCAAATCTTCCAAAGGTGCACCATCTGTGCAAACAAACACTGACTGGGATGGTTTGGATACTAATTTAGATGAAACGATTAATGAAGCCATGGACTACACTCTTGCTCAAGATGAAGGTACTGACAAGCTAGATGAAGGTACCAGTAGACAGGTTAAAGGTACTGACAAGCAAGATGAAGGTACTGCTGAGATTAAAGATCATGATTCAAGGGAAAGTGCTACTCCAACATCTCCAACAACGACTTTAACACCTACTCCAATAGTTTTTGGTGATGATGAGACTATTGCACAAGTTCTTGTCACAATGAGTTAGAACAAGGTGAAACAGAAGGAAAACAAAAAAGGAGTAGGCATTAAGAATGTTGAGGATATTGAGAGACCAAGGCCTACATCAACAAGATCACTGTTAACATTAAAGACTCTTCCCAAGATCGATCCAAAAGCTAAACGCAAAGGAATGATTGAAGAAGAAGATTAATCTGATACTGAATCAGAAGATATCACTGAAGCTGAAAAGAAGTTTAAAATGCTTGCAAATGATGAAGAGATGGCTAGAAAGGTTCAAGAGGAATGGGAAGCAGAAGCGGAAAAGGAAAGGTTGGATGAGGAAGAAGCTACTAAGGTTGCATTCACCAATGAGTATGATTTTATTCAGGCAAGACTCAATGCAAACAAGATTCTTGCTGAGAAGCTTCAAGAAGAAGAGAGAGAAAAATTCATTATCGAAGAGAGAGCCAAGTTGCTTCATGATACCATTGCTGCATAAAGGATATTTCTTACTCAACAAAGATCTGAGGTTATCAAAAACAAACTTCCTTCAAGAACTTAGCTGAGAAACCAAATGATGACATATTTAAAGCATGTTGGAGGAAAGAAGAATTCTTATTTGAAGACCAAAAATTTTGAAGAAATACAAGTTTTGTATGAAAAGGTAAAAAGGTCTGATGAAAACTTCATTGCTATTGGTTTTGTTGAGGATGAAAGGCTAATAAAAGATTTGAACAAGAAAATTGCTGGTATAAAGAAGCATGACAGTATTAAGGAGGAAAATAAACAAGAAGAAGGTACCAAAAAGAGAAAACTTGGCATAAGGAAAAAGATGAAGTCAATGAAAAGAAGATTCAGACAAGACACTTCTGAAGATGAGAATGATGAGCTGAGATTATGCTTAACAATAGCTCCAGATGAGGATAAGGAGGTGGATTATGAAATACTTGACAAGAAGTATCCTATCACATAATGGAAATCTGAGTATCTTGGAACTAAACCATAGTATGATGAAACTAAAGACTTAGAAAAAATTAATCTAAATGTGGTGATTAGAGGCAATGGAAAAAAGAGATATTTTAGTACTCTGATGAGCATGCTTTCCATATTTGATAGAGATAATTTGTGTGATGTATATCAACTTGTGATGGACAGATGCCAAGATGAGATACCTGATGATTTTGACAAAGTACTTTGGGGAGATTTAATGATAATGTTCAATTCAAGTGATGAAGATGAGTTTTGGAACTCACAGCAAGATTGGAATGTAGTAAGTTGAAAGCTACATGGTTCTTCAGAGGTACATACTTTAATGACTGAGGCATGATTAGTCATTCATATGCTTGTTGAGAAAAAGTATCCTTTCAGAAAGAAAGTACTGGTGCAAATGCTAGAATTGAAGTTGGAATCTAAAGAAGACAGTACTATGGCATTGGAGTTGATTAGATTTGTCAAAAAGTTAATTGCAGAGTTAGAACCTGAAAACTCTGATGGAGATGAGGAGGATCTTTGAGTGTTGGTTTCAAAACCACACAACAAATGGTCATCAGTTCACCATGTTTAACAAACATAAGAACTGACTAGTCCATAAGCAAATGACTTGTGGTAAAGACTTCTCAAATCCGTTTATGGTTGACAATTTACCAAAAATTGTATGGTTCTCAACTCACCTTGCGTTTTACAGTAAAGAGTATTCCTATCGCAGGATAAACATGTTCCTGGTAAAGACAAACCAAATATGTTGATAGCTTGATAAGTTTGCTCAAAACTAAATGTTTATCACGCACATGTTTATAGGCAAAGAACATTGACTAGTCCAAAAGCAAATGGTTTTTGGTAAAGACAAATCAAATCCATTGATAGTTGATAGTTTACTCAAAACTATAAGGTTCTCAATTCACCTTGTTGTTTACAATGAAGATTTGGCTATCCCAGAGCAAACGGCTACTGGTAAAGGAACATCAAATCCATTAATGCTGTAAGTTTGCCCAAAAACTACAAAGCAATACTTAGTATGGATTGTTGTCAGAAATGATGTAGCTTTGTTGCGACAAGAAAAATACCCTGAGAATACATGATTGGTGAGCTGCTAGGTGATCATGATAACGGTACAAGAGTTCAATATTATTAAAAGTGAAGATCCAAGAATGATACAGAAAGGATCAAATGTACTTTAGTTTATCTTAGATTGAGTTAAAGATTTGACAGAGTGTTTGAATACATCCTCCATGATTGGTTCGTAGTTGTGATGATCAAAATTGCATACTTTAGTCTCCTATTTGATATTGATAAAAAGGGGAAGAAGATTTGATGATTTGCAACTTGTAGATCCTTGGTAGCTTAAAAGGAAGTTTTCATTCAGGGGAAGTTCATGCTTATTTAGTTTTGTCATTATCAACTAGGGGAAGATTGTTAGGAATTATATTTAAGTTGATAAGACAAAACAAGAATGAAACAAGAATGAAACATAAGGACTGAATCTAGCATTATGGAATTCTACAATCTAGTGGAGGATATTCTACAAAAGATAAAAGATTCCAAAAGATAAGATTCTTAAAGATAAAGATGAATTTTATTAAAGAATTAAAAGATTTAGTTTCCTTATACAATTATGTTTTCCCTTGTAAATCTAGATGGACTCTACTATATAAAAAGATCCCTAGATATAGTTTTATGTGTGTCAAAGATGTAAACACCAGAAAAGTGTGTGTGTGTTCTAGGCGTCAAGTCCTCTAAGTGGTCGTCTAGGTTTGGTAGTTTTAGCCTCAAGGTAATCAAGGTTTTTCTTGATCCCTGTTACAGTTCATTGATGTAACCGTATTGTTCTGATCAAATAATATTGGGACTTGGAATGTTTAGTAAAACCTTGTTATGATAATATTGATTCAATGTTTGAATATTTTGCCTATGTTATCATTATCCTAGATTAGTTCTTAACAAACTAGAGCAACAACAATTTTTATGGTTTTTACAATTGGTATCAGAGCATTAGAGAGATTAGTATAAAAGGAATCTTTATGGTTTCCAAAATTGGTTTCCATAATTGATACCACTTGTTGATTACGTTCTGAACAGATCTTTAACTCCTTAGCTGATATAAGGTTAAGTTGTATTGGATAAATCAAAGACAACTATGGTAGAAACTTTAATTGAGAATATCACAAACTATGCGGAAACTAGGTTGTGATACTAAGAAGAATAATAACAATAAACCAAACGTTACAACTTTAATATATTAATACGATCAGTCTTAATAGTCATAGGGTTTACAACCTTGAAGCTATAACTAACTATGAGTAAAACGTGTGTATGATAGATGTGTAGAGATTGATGTATTTTCTCTACACCCTAGGACCTCCTTTTATAGTACAAGGAGTCCTAGTAGGTTACAACCATTTAATACTTTCCTAATAAACCTTGTAACCTCCTCATCATATTTAATACTTATTAATGCTTTCCATAAGTATAAGGAAACTAAATCATTTGAATATCAATCATGATCTTCATATCTTTGATCATATCTTCTATAATCTTCCATATTTTGTAGAATCTTCATTATGTCAATTTAGTCCCTCTTGTTTCATTTAATTCAAACAGCATCAAGAAATCTTTAATTCCCAACAAGTAGCCCCGTGACCAGAGAGGCAGCAGGTTGCTGCGGCTGGTGTCCCTGAGGCCGCTAAGGATGCTCCTGTAGCTGATAAGGGTGCTCTGGCTATTCCAGCATCCTTAGCCGCCACCACCACCTCCAGCTGCTGGTAGAACTATACCCTAGAGATTGGGGAGACTTGAGGAGGAGATGCAGGGGTTACGATAGGATGTTAGGAGTTTGAGAGGACTTGAAGAGAGATCGATGATCGATCAGGATAAATTCTCCACATGGATGATTAGCTGCATGACGCAGCTCATGGAGGCTAGTGGGCGTACTTATCAGGCATTTGATGGGACCTTTCGAGGGAGTTACCCAGTAGTCTTCAAGAGACGTACTAAATAGAGGACCGACGGTGCCAGCACCTCCGCAGCTCCCCAGCAGCCAGACCCATGATCTCTATCCCTTATCTTTTTGTTTTTATCCTCTGTACATTTATATTATTCGTATCATGATGTACCTAAACTTAAAATTGCTTATCTTTTGATGTATATATTATGGTATGATGATTTTGACTTGTTTATGCATGATAGAACAAAGACTGGCAGTAAGTTTAGCACCATAGTTCATGAGTATGTTACTGAACCAAGCACGCTATCCAAATCAAGAGCAGAATTAAGAAGAGAGGGTGTTAACTAGAGCATGGAAGTTGGAAGAAAAGTCTAACTTAAAGACTTCGCTATAAAGAAAAGTGCTTCCCAAGAGACAACCCGAAATGTTATTTATTTTTATTAAGTTTGTCTTCCCAAACAACAATACGGCGTATCTGCTCCATACCATATGGCGTATTGAATGTTTGGACGTTATCAATCCTTTATTTTGATGCACTTTAAAACATTATTGTCAGTTCTGTCAATACGGCGTATTCATGCACATGATACGGCGTATTTGGCAGACTTTTAGTTTAGTTTAAATTAACCGTAAGCACCAAGATAGGAATGCATCATTTTTCCTATAATTTGCATAGAACCTCGTTGAAAGAAAAGAAATCAACATGTTGGTGGAGAATCTACGATCTGGAAAATTTGAAGTGTTGGAGTCTTGAAACCTCAAGACGGCTATTCAACACATATCCTTGCTCATAAACTCAACATGGAGAATCTACCAAGTAAAATATCAGGGGAGTTTCTCATTCTAATTCTTTTAATTCCTGTTTTTAATGTCTTATATATACAATAAGGACGTTGTATATTTCAAGTGGAGGGATGGGAATTAGAATGATACTTGTCGTATTTTTCACACTAAAATGCTTAAATTATGGTCAAATTAAAAAAATTCAAGCATACTTTTGTGAAATTTCTTGTTACATAACCTACACACAATAACCCTTATTAGATATTATGATAATTTAACCTTATCCGTTTCCAAATATTTACCCAAATTCCACAAAATATGAGTATGCCGGTGATGTTGTAGACTTTAGAACTTGGCTTGGTATATCTATTTGAGATCACAGTGATGAGTACTATGGATTTAGATAGAGTAACTTGTTTAAATTGGTAAATTTTTAGGATTACACCCAAAAAGCCTATACAGGTTGTTTTATTAACTAACTATACTGGTTAGTTAACCCCCATATAAACCCTTTGTTTACTCCCATCTTAAGAGTAAGATACCCCTAGAAAAACCAATAGAGCCAATCATGTTGATCCTAATAGAATAGATCTTGCTTAGCTTGTATAAGGCTAAGTTGTATTGAATTAATTCAAAATAACTGTGATAGAAACTTTGATTGTGAATATCAAAGACTATGTGGAATCTAGTCAATGATACTAAGAAGAATTTCAATGAAACAGTAATGAATAAGATTAATAACAAACAGTTTACCAAACTTTCAGCCTCAATATAATACGAACACTCTTAATAGTGTTAGGGTTACAAAACCTTGTAGCTATATCGATATCAAAACAAACGATTTCTAGATTGATAACTCTATGCCTTAGGACCTCCTTTTATACACCAAGGAGTCCTAACCGGCTTACAATATTTTCCTAAGTTATCATGATCTTCTAAACAAATAACTTATACATATCTTTTACAAAAATATCTCATACTTATCACATAAACAATCTTTATTTTTTCTCTGATAAGTCTTTGATCTCTTCTTTGTTAGCATAAACTCTTCCAACAGTTGTAATCTTTAAGTAGTTGTAACTTTCACACCAACAGTATTAACTTTTATATCAGCAGCACTAACTGTGTACAAGCAACATTAACTACTTAGAAAGTTTTCTTCAATCTTCATCAGCAATACTAAGTTACACTAGCAGTAGTAACTTATACTAGCATATTTTTCATTAAGATTACTAACAGCACTAATTTATACTTAGCAGCAGTAACTAATACCTTAACAGTCTTAACTTCCACTTAGCCGTAGTAACTTCCAAACAGCATCAAGAGGATTTTAATACAACAATCCTCCCTTAAACTTGATATTCTTCTTCAAAAATCTTAAGTTTCTTCATTAAAAGCTTCATAATCACCAGGAGGATGCTTCCAAACACTTCACTGTTTCTTGAGTTGTTTTCTCATAAGCTTAAGAAGCTGATAACACATTTCATTCCAATAGTTAGATTTCAGCTTCTTATTCAGCATACCAGTAATTGTTGCAGGTGTACGGGGATATCTCTTCTCTACTAGCATATAGACATGCATATCTTTAAACCTCACAAAGTGTACTCCACATGAATCATATAGCCTCCAAATTAATAATTTATTTCCTTGTGAATTCCTCCATATTAGATCTTCTACATGATGTTCAAACATAGTCCTTAGATCACCCCATAGCACTCTTTCATAACCTTCTTCTGGCCTTGTATTCCCATGCTTAGCCTTAACCAACTTCTATAGATTTTCCAAGTCTTCTTTGTCAAACTCTTTGAGCAGTTGACTAAACAATAAGTATGTCTTGGCACTTCCATCAGCTCTCATTATTTCATAACAGCCATTCCTTACTTTTCTATGAATCTAGAAATTTATAATGGGTGTGGGCTTGGTAGCTAGAGGTATAGCATCAATTGCCACTTCATCATCTTAGACAATCTCAAAGCATTGTTTAAGATCTTCTTTCTCTTCATCATCTTCCATTTTCTATTTCTTTGCTACCTCTTATTCTATCTCTTCTCTTTCTCTCTTAGAACTACTTTCTTATGCCATTTCTACTTTAGCTTTCTTTGAGCTCTCTTTCACCAACTCAGTATCCATATCAACAAACATGTTTACCCTTGTCATGGCTTTATCAAATAACTTCCGAATTTCTGCAAATGACTTGTTCTTCAATTGACTTTGCTTGTAACCATCCATGTGTTTTAGATAAGTTGACATTGTACTTTTCTATTGTGCTATAGTTGGTGGCTTGTTCCTCTTTTCTTGAGCTCTTAATGCTGTAAAGTTTTTCTTTCTCTTCTCCAAGAGTTCTACAAACAATCTTGTCTTCTCTTTATCTGTCAATTCTTCTTTCTCTTTTGCTTGCAATTATTCAGCCAATAACCTATCAGCCTCTATCATTGCTTTCACATTATCCCATGAAATGTTGGCTTCTTCAACTTTCTCATCCTTCTCTCTTGCAAGTCTTGCTTGTTCTTCTTCTTCAGCTTGTAGCTTGAAAGCAAGTTCTTCATCAAGTCTTATTTGTTCTGTTTTTTTCAAAGGCTTCTTAGGTTCAATCATCTTAGCTTTGCCTTTATCCTTGATGTTTGAAGGTATTGGTGTTAGTGTTGTTCTTCTTGTAGATTCACAAGGGTCTCTAAAAGTAATGCTTTTAGCTTTGGGTATTGTTGAGGGTGCTATTATGGTTGTACTCTGCACTGGCTCTTGTACCACAACCTTAGGTTTTGCACTCCTCAATTCAGCCAATGCTTAAGCCAAAGTGAGATCAACTTCAGTGATAACAGTTGTTGTTGTAGTGGTAGCAGCACTAACTTCAACACTAGCAGTAGTAACTACTTCACCAGCTGTAGTAACTGGATCAGCGGTACTAACCTCCTTCTCAACCACATCTTGTCCTGCAAACACTTCTTCACCATCAAGAATTGTTATGTCAAACACCAAATCATCACCATACCTCCCTTGAGTCTCATCAACCAAAGTAACCTCTGCATCTTTGTCAATGTCATCTATTTTCCTCTCCTGTTTAGATGCATCCTCCTTATCACTCAAACCTTCATCTTTAGAGGAAACAACTTGTACAGATCTACCAATATTGAATAGTATTTTAAGCTTGTGAGTTCTTGCCCCTCCTTTCTTCTCTAACCTCTTGACTCTCAACTTCAAACTTGAAATCTCCTGTGCTTGAGCAGTCTTAGTATTTTCTAGGTCAAGGACTCTCTATTGCAATTTGGTACAAATTTCCATCAAATCATTGAGTTTCAGACTAACCTTACCACTGAGCAGTGGATCATTGGAATGTGTAGGTACATTTTCCGCATTGGCAGCCTCATCTGCTATAGGCTTTGTAGGACCACTGGATTGAGGAATCTCAGTGTCTTTTCTCTTTGTCTTCCTTGGTTTTTGTTTCTTCTGGGGTTTAGATGTTAATGGTTGAGTAATAATGGGTGTGTGATGGGGATCAGTAGGATTCGCTGAACCTTCACCCATTTCTTCCTGAGCTTGAACCATCATGGTTGGAAATAAAGGTGTAACTCTTCTAGAAAAACCTTTCCCTTCCCTCTTCATGTTCCCAAATATCTTCTTAGTATGAGAGGGGGTAACATAAATTCTTTTATGATTTGACATATCACCAGCTTGTTGATTCAGAAAGACTTGTACAAACCTTGGATACATTAGAAATTTGACACTACTATCCACATTCTTCAGCATACTTTCAAAGATATACTTAGAAAAGTTAAATTTCTGGTTTGTGGCTAAGCAAATTATTGCAGAGGCCATAGTGCTACTAAATTCGTTCCATACAGTAGACTTAGCACTTAGGCATTGCAGAATAGTATGTGTAACATCCCGCTCCAATAAAGAGACCAAGTGTCACATTATGGTGTCATATCAGAACATATAAACGTAAGCGGAAGACTTTATTAAATAAAAATACTAAGTCATGAAACAAATGACTTCCAAAAGTATTAAATTCCAACAAAGTCTAAATGAAAGAAATCTTTAAACAAATGGGTCTTAAATATAAATCCAAAACAATGGGAAAACTATCAAAGGTTGGTCCTCTAGAAGCTTCCTACACTCATCACTCATATCCCAGCTTCCCGCTTAGTACTTGCCGCAGGAAAAGAAAATGCAGTTGAGCTAACGCTCAGTGAACAAATATAATAACAACAACGGTAATAAGATAAAAGAATGAACGAAACGAATCACGAGAATCTGTCATACGAAATAATAAGCGATAATTACGAATTTAGGATAATAAAGAAAGTCCCACGGTCGAAACAAAAGTCTAAAGCGTGCCACACGCATAGACTACTTAAACCCACATAACAACTACAAATCATATCATATAAAATGTACATGGGAGCTGAAGACTCTAGATGTACCCTACAAAATGTGAAATGGGGTGTATTGCACACACAACCATTCACCTGAACTGAATGGAACAAAGTACCTAAGATGCATCCATACGCTCCCTACAAAATAAAGTCATATCCATATACACAAGTACAATGACGAGTATGCATACATATGTAAGCTAATAATAATCAAATGCCATTATTCAAAAGGGAACGCCGTAGACTAATCACATCGCCACAGATAGTGTCATGACATTGGTGCATCAATGACATGGTCATGGTACCTCCATGACTAGATACAAATAGATCGGGCAAGATTAAAGCAGCAGATAAGTGAACAAGTTTTCGAATAATCCAAATATGGAAACGAATCTAGTAGCATATTTCAAACAAGAACCAACAGATAATTACAAACGAATATCGATTCAAACGGATTGTCAATATCACATGAGTCATGATTTCGGATAGCAAATCAAAGGAATGTCAAACGAATATCAAATAGATTAAGTAGTCAAATGAGAATGAAGTGTCCTTACTAAAAGGACGGAATATCTGTACCTTAACGAATAAGAAATCGAAGAGAAATGAACACAAAAGCAAGAGATCACAACACCTTCACCGAATCTATAAGAATCTATGATTACATATTATTATCTATCTTATTTCATAAGTTTATTACTTAATCTTATCATTTAAAACACTTAAAGTGACTAAATTAGAGTTTTCCAAATTTCTAAAATCTGCCAACATTTTAAGCAAGTTTCCCGATGTTAAAGACCCATTAAACAACCTCCAAAAATTCTACAAAAATCACAAAGGTTCCCATATGTGTCTAGTACACCCAAAATCATTGTTTTAATTTATTTCCATGTTTAACTATCCCATTTGACCCTTGTTACACAAAACTGACCCGAATCTTGACCAGGAAGAACCTTTGAAAAGTTGACGCGTAAAAACCTCACTTAGAAAACTCAGAAAATTCTGAAAACAGTCATGGATGTAGCACATATCATGAAGATTTACCAAATCAAACTTTAAAGACTAACTCTTTACAGTTTGAGAATTAAAAATCGAACACTAAAACTAAATTTTTTGGATAGAAATTCTAGATTCGACACTTAATCTTATAAAATCTAAACATCGACCTTCCTGACCTCCAATTAACATGAGGCCTGATTTTTCAGAAACTAGACTCTTTGAATTTAACTTTAGGCTCAAGAATCATGTTAATACCAATTTTTATCATTAAGATATACCTCGTTGAACATGACCTAAAATTCTGCACAGAATTATTAACCATGAAAACCCTAATTAACACCCATCAAAACCAACCCTAGGGTTTCTAATCTTGTAGTTTTTATTAATAACACATTTAATGATCATCTTAGGGTTTCATAACATGTAATTTAACCATTTTAATTAGATTAAACCCTAGAGAAATTGACAAGAACATAAACACATTATTTCTTACAATCTTTTAGGTTTTTATGAAAACTTTTGCATATGTAATCATGGTGACAACAAGAATAAAACAAAATCAAGAATTACCTATGGAATGAAGTTTAGAGGAGAACCACAAATCAAGAACACCAAAACACCAAGAATACACCAAAGAATCACACCCAAAGCACCAAAACTTCAAGGATTACCCAAAGACACCTAAACACCTCTCCTTGCCGAAGCATTCTAGGAGGAAATACACAAAATATGAGAAAATTTTTAGAGAATGATGATGAATGATGGGAGAGGGTGAATATTGCCAGCCTTATAAAGAGAAAAAAAAGACAAGATTTTCTTAAAACTTAAGGAGATTACCAGATATTTGCTTAAACCTTTTACACTCTTTTCCTAAAATATTATTTGCTACAAAAATAAAAGATTTTTTTGTAAAATCACCATAAGGGCTAGTCTAAATGAAGGAGGAGGGGGGACAAAATACTTTTTTTCCCTTTTTTTTCCCTTTTTGAAGATTACACAAAATACTTGCTAAAACCTTTTAATACTTATCCCTTAAAATATGTTTTTAATAAAAAGAAAGTTAACATAACAAAATAATCCAAATAAAAAATATATTCATTTTTTTTAAATAAGGGCCGACCATATATATGTACATATATAAGTTTTATATATTTTTATAAAAACAAAATACCTTATGTTATATCTTATAATTTCTCAAAATTATAACCTAAGATTTTATTTTCAAATACTTATTAATAAACTTTAGGTTATATTCAAAATTACCAATATGACATGAAATTCAAATTTTAGGTTTTACAACTCTTCCCCTCTAAAAGAAAATTTCGTCCTCGAAATTGAAAATCGAAATGAAATATAAATGAATTACAGGGTATTCAGATTACCAAAGATGACACGATTGGTATGACAAAACTAAAGGGATGGCGATTATCACCAAACCAATTCATACCAATAATAAAATCGAAATCACTCTGTTCTAAGGGAGACAAATTTGTAAAACGAATCTTATCATCAAAACGAAGCGGACAGTTCGGATATTCGTGGTCAAACTTTTCATAGGCGTAGATAATCGTAAGGTATAATTAAGAAGCGTAGGAAGATGCTAAGGTGTTTAGTAACAAACAGAAGTCCCCAAAAACCGCAAAAATGTTTGTAAGCCCGTAATCAAATAAAGAAAAAAAATAGCACACGACCTTAAAAAGAGAGTTCCCAAAAACGTAACGTGAAAGAGTTAGCTGCCTGATCCTTCGTCGAAGAAAATACTCGGTCAACTACTGAAAACAGCGAAGACAATTTATGATTAAGATCAAAATTACGAAAGGAAGCAATAAGATCGAAAAAACGAAAAGAAAGCCTAATGTCTAAACCCAGATCCTCACAGGTCATAACCTAGGATTTACAGGTCGATAAAGTCCCGATACCATATTTATAGCATCCCCGCTATGATAAAGAGACTTAGCAGGATACGTTATGGTGTCATAATCGAACATATAAACAAAAACGGAAGACTTAATTAAAAATAAAATACTAAGTCATGAAACAAAATGACTTTCCAAAAAGCATTAATACCAACAAAGGTCTAATGAAAAAGAAATCTTCAAACGAAAGGGTCTTAAATATAAATCCAAAATAATGGGAAAACAAATAAGGGTTGGTCCTTCTAAAAGCTCCTAATCTCAAACTCACCAAATCCCAGCTTCCCGCTTAGTACATGTGGAAAAGAAAATGCGGGTGAGCTAACGCTCAGTGAACAAATATAATAACAACAACGTTAATAAGATAAAAGAATGAACGAAACGAATCACAAGAATCTGTCATACGAAATAATAAGCGATAATTAAGAATTTAGGATAACAAAGGAGTGCCCACAAGCTCGAAAAAAAAGTCTAAAGCATGTCACACGCTTAGACTATATCATCCAACATAAATCGTATCATAACAGATCAAATAAAAATTAATACATGGGAGCAGCAGCTCCAGATTACCATACAAAATGTGAAATGGGGTGTATTGATCACACAACAACATTCACAGCTAACGAACGATAACAAAGTACCTGAGGATGCATCCATACGCACCCCTGCAAAACAAAGTCAAATCCATATAACACAGTACAAATGACTATTATACATACAGATGATAACTAATATAAAAATCAAAGGCCATTATTCAAAAGGGAACGTCGTAGACTAATCACACTGCCACATATAGTGTCATGTCATTGGTGGATCAATGACATAGTCATGGTACCTCCATGACTAGATACAAATAGCTCAGGCAAGATTAAAGCAGAGATATAAGTGAACAAGTTTCGCATAATCCAAATATGGAAACGAATCTAGTAGCATATTTCAAACAAGAACCAACAGATAATTACAAACGAATATCGATTCAAACGGATTGTCAATATCACACTAGTCACAATTTCGGATAGCAAATCAAAGGAATGTCAAATGAATATCAAATAGGTCAAGTAGTCAAATGAGAATGAAGTGTCCTTACTAAAAGGACGGAATATATGTACCTTAACGAAAGAAGCACTCAGAGAGAAATGAAACACAAAAGCAAGAATCACAACACCATCACCGAATCTACAAGAAAACCATGATTAGCATAATATTATCAATCTATTTTCATAAGCCTATTTATTACTTAATCTTATCATTTAAAACACTTAAGGTAACTAAATTAGAGTTTTCCAAATTTCCAAAATCTGCCAACATTTTAAGCAAGTTTCCTGATGTTAAAAACCCATTAAACGACCTCTAAAAATTCAACAAAAAATCACAGAGTCCCATATGTGTCTAGTACACCCATGATCATTGTTTTAATTTATTTCAATGTTTAAGTATCCCTTTGACCCTTGTTACACAAAAGTGACCCGAATCTTGACCTGGCAGAACCTTTGAAAAGTTGACGCGTAAAAACCTCACTTAGATAACTCAGAAAATTTTGAAAAAAAATCATGGATGTAGCACATATCATGAAGATTTACTAAATTAAATTTTAAAGTCTAACTCTTTACGGTTTGAGAATTAATAATCAAACACTACAACTGAATTTTTCGGATAGAAATTCCAGATTCGACACTTAATCTTATAAAATCTAAAAATTGACCTTCCCGACCTCCAATTAACATGAAGCCTGATTTCTAGAAACTAGACTCTTTGAATTTAACTTTAGGCTCAAGAATAATGTTAAAACCAATTTTTATCATTAAGATATACCCCGTTGAACATGACCTAAAATTCAGCCCTAATTTATTAACCATGAAAACCTAATTAAACAACCAACAAAACCAACCCTAGGGTTTCTAATCTTGTAGTTTTTATTAATAACACATTTAATGATCATCTTGGGGTTTCATAACATGTAATTTAACCATTTTAATTAGATTAAACCCTAGAGAAATTGACAAGAACATAAGACACATATTTTCTTTATAAACTTTAGGTTTTTAAATGAAAAACTTTGCATATGTAACTCATGGTTTATAACCTAGAATAAAACCAAAATCAAGAATAAACCTATGAATTGCAGTTTAGAGGATAACAACAAATCAAGAACACTAAAACAGCAAGAATACAAACCAAAATTCACAACCAAAGCACCAAAACTTCATTGATTACCCAAAGACACCTAAACCTTCTTCTTGCTCGAAGCTTCTTTGGAGGAATACACAAAATTATGAAGAGAAAATTTTTAGAGAATGATGGAGAATGATGGGAGAGGGTGAATATGGCCGGCCTTATAAAGAGAAAAAGAGGGGACAAGATTTTCTTAAAACTTAAAGAGATTACAAAATATTTGCTTAAACTTTTTACACTCTTTTCCTAAAATATCATTTGCTACAAAAAAAAAAGATTTTCTTGTAAAAACACCTCCTAAGGTTCGTCCTAAATGACGAGGAGGGGGACAAATAATTTTTTTCCTTTTTTGAAGATTACACAAAATACTTGCTAAAACCTTTAAATACTTATCCCTTAAAATATGTTTTTAATAAAAAAAAAAAAAAAAACACAAAAAAGGTAAATATACAAAATAATCCAAATTAAAAAATATATTATATTTTTTTAAATAAGGGGCCGGCCATATATATGTACATATATAAGTTTTATATATTTTTTTAAGTAGCGTAGGGAAGATGCTAATGTGTTTAGTAAATGAAACAGAAACCGCAAAAATGTGTTGTACCCGTATCAAAAAGACCAATAACACACACCGTTCAAAAAAGAGAGTTTCCACAAACGGAACCTGAAGAGTTAGCTGCCTGATTTAACCCTTGCTCGATAAGACAATACACGGTCAACGAATGAAACAGCGAAGAAAATTTAGAGTTAAGATCAAAATAAAATACGAAAGGAAGCGATCATATCAAAAGGAAGCCTAATGTCTACCCAATCCTCACAGGTCATAACCTAGGTTCTACAGGGCTCAACCTGGCTCTGATACCATAATTGTAACATCCCGCTCCGATAAAGAGACCAAGAGTCACATTATGGTGTCATATCAGAACATATAAACGCAAGCGGAAGACTTTATTAAATAAAAATACTAAGTCATGAAACAAATGACTTCCAAAAGTATTAAATTCCAACAAAGTCTAAATGAAAGAAATCTTCAAACGAAAGGGTCTTAAATATAAATCCAAAACAATGGAAAAACTATCAAAGGTTGGTCCTCTAGAAGCTTCCTACACTCATCACTCATATCCCAGCTTCCCGCTTAGTACCTGCCGCAGGAAAAGAAAATGCGGCTGAGCTAACGCTCAGTGAACAGATATAATAACAACAACGGTAATAAGATAAAAGAATGAACGAAACGGATCACGAGAATCTGCTTAACAAATGTCATACGAAATAATAAGCGATAATTAAGAATTAAGAATAACAAAGGAGTGCCCACAAGCTCAACAAATGTCTAAACATGATACATGAATAGACCCTAAACAGATATAATCAAATAGCCACATAATCAAATGTATACAGGCAAGCAACTCCTGATGTACCAAATGTGATATGGGGTGTATTGCACACACACTACCATTCACCTGAACTGAACGGAACAAAGTACCTAGGATGCATCCATACGCTCCCTGCAAAACAAAGTCATATCCATATACACAAGTACAAAGACGAGTATACATACATATGTAAACTAATAATAATCAAAGGCCATCTTTTAAAAGGGAACGTCGTGGACCAATCACACCGCCACAGATAGTGTCATGCCATTGGTGCATCAATGACATGGTCATGGTACCTCCATGACTAGTTCAAATAGCTCGGGCAAGATTTAGGCAAAAGATATAAGTGAACAAGATACTGATAATCAAATCAAAATAACGGATCTAATCTCATATTTAAACAAGGATCAACAGAATCGTAATTGCAAATATCAAATCAAACGGATTATCAATGGATATCAAATGGATCATGAGAACGGATAGCAAATCAAACGGAATATCAAACGAATCAAAGTAGCTAAAACAAATGAGAATCAAGTCAAGAGATGTCCTTACTAAAAGGACGGAATATATGTACCTTAACGAACAAGCAAAGGAGAGAACGAACACGAAGACAAAAGATCACAACCTATTCACTGAATCTACAAGAACCCGTGATTACATGTCATTATCTATCTTATTTTATAAGTTTTATCACTTGATCTTACCATATATAGAGTTTAAGTGACTTAATTAGGGTTTCCTAAATTTCTAGAATCTGTCTAGTTTTTAAGGCAAGTTTCCGAGCTTAAAAGACCCATAAAAACACCTTTTAAAAATATACCAAAAATTACAGAGGTTCCCATATATGTCTAATATATCCTTGATTTTTGGTTGATTTTATTTCCAAGTTTAAATACCCCTTTTACCCTTGTTACCAAAACTGATCCTGAAATTGATCTGACAGAACCTTCGAAAAGTTGACGCATAAAAAACCCTACTTAAACAACTCATAAAAATATGAAAATAATCATGGATGTAGCTAATACCATGAAGATTTACCAAATCAAATTTTCGAGACTAACTCCTTATGGTTTGAGAATTAAAAATCAAATACTACTAGTGAATTTTTCGGAAAGAAATTCTAGATTCGACACTTAATCTTATAAAATCTAAAAATCGACCTTCCCGACCTCCAATTGACATGAGCCGGCCCTCTTTGAATTTAACTTTAGGCTTCAAGAAATCATGTTAAAAACTGCATTTTTATATCACCAAGATGCACCGCCGAGACAAACATGACCAAAAATTTCTCCCAGAAATTTTAAACATAAAAACCCTAACTTTCAGCCAATCAACAAACCTAACGGTTTCTAATCTGTATCGTTTCTTATTAATTACAACCATTAATGATATCTGGGTTTCATAACAAGATATACACCATTTGGAAAACAAGATACGCCCTACAATTTAACAAGATTAAGAACACATGGTTTTCTATTTATAATTAGTTTAGGTTTTTCGTTGAAAAACTTCATATGTGAAACATAGACTACAACAGATGCCACACGGCCCCTGGCCTCCATACGCCTAATCCTGCATGGCATCCACTAACTACGCACACCAAACCTTCATCTTCAGAGGAACCAACTTGTGCAGATCTACCAACCTTGAATAGTCTTTTGAGCTTGTGAGTTCTTGACCCTCCTTTCTTCTCTAACCTCTTGACTCTCAACTTTAAACTTGAAATCTCCTGTGTTTGAGCAGTCTTAGTATTTTCCAGGTCAAGGACTCTCTGTTGCAATTTGGTATAAATTTCCATCAAATCATTGAGTTTTAGACTATCCTCACCACTGAGCAGTGGATCATTGGAATGTGTAGGTACATTTTCCTCATTGGCAGCCTCATCTGCTATAGGCTCTGTAGGACCACTGGATTGAGGAATCTCAGTGTCTTTTCTCTTTGGCTTCCTTGGTTTTTGTTTCTTCTGGGGTTTAGATGTTGATGGTTGAGTAATAATAGGTGTGTGATGGGGATCAGTAGGATTAGCTGAACCTTCACCTATTTCTTCCTGAGCTTGAACCATCATGGTTGGAAATAAAGGTGTAACTCTTCCAGAAAAACCTTTCCCTTCTCTCTTCATGTTCCTAAAAACCCTCTTGGTATGGGAGGGTGTAACATAAATCCTTTTATGATTGACATATCACCAGCTTGTTGATTCAGAAAGACTTACACAAACCTTTGATACATTAGAAATTTGACACTACTATTCACATTCTTCACCATACTTTCAAAGATATACTTAGAAAAGTTGAATTTTTGGTTTGTGGCTAAGCAGATTATTGTAGAGGCCATAGTGCTACTAAATTCGTTCCATGCAGTAGACTTAGCACTTAGGCATTGCAGAATAGTATGAATCAAAAACTTCCATTAAGGAGAAAAGAAAGCCTTGTAAAATGTAAGTTTCTGAGAAGGTTTTTCATACCCCATTAAAGCAAGTTGCTCAAAAATATCAGCATTGGGTAGACATGCAATTCCTTCAGCATCTTCCAATTGAAGATCTCTTCTTACACTTGTCTCAGTGATGATCACTTTCTTCCCATCCACTAGGGCTTGTAACTGAACTTCTCCATTAACAGTTTTCACCTTTGTAGTAGCCCAAAATTGTTGAATGCACGAAGTGTATATTTTAGGATTAACAGTTAAAGCATATCTTATAGAACTTGCATTGAGAAAATCAACAATTTATTCAAACCCTTCACTTTCAACGAGTTTATCCAAAAATGCGACTAAATTGTGTGTATTAGCAAACGGTAGGGTCGTCATTGTGTTGGGTTTTGATGATAAAGTATGAAATTGAATTAAGGTTTATGATTAGTGAGTATATGTGTGACACCCGTGATTAAATCAGGTTAGTAATACCTTTAGAAATGGCTAAGAGTTCGTTGTGTGTGATTCTTGTGTGCTATGTGTTATATATGTGTGTTAAGTGGTTTAAATAGGTGCATGATATCATTTTGAGGTGTATGGGCATCTCATTTTGAATGTGATTGTGTTAGTGATGAGTATTCCATTGTTCACGTGCAGTGATAATGAAAAAGGAATGGCGTATGGCATGTAATACAACGTCAATAGTTGGATGATTTTGTGCTAAGCGTTTATGGGAAACGTAGCATGTTGGTAATAAGTGAAGTGAGTGGAATTTGGATAATTATAGAAGACTTTCTAAAAATAGAAAGTGAAATGTGAAATGAAAAGTTATATTTAGAAAGTTAAATAGTTGTGTTTATGTGAAAAGGTTTACCCAAATTAGCTAAGGTTTTTATGAAAACTTAAGGTAATTAAGATAATTAGTTAATTAATAATTAAATAAATAATA
>BQNB010005653.1:87057-101172 GCA_026074375.1 Tanacetum coccineum
AAATCGATTGTGTTTGTATGCTATTGTCTGTGATGTGGTAGATAATGCATGTAATGCAGTAGGTTTCTAAGGTTGTTGATAGAGGTGATTTAGTTTAAAATATGGCTTGTCGTTTTTTCCAAAATCAATTTTGTTTGTATGTTAATGTTTGTTATGTGGTAGAATAATACATGTAATGCAGTAGGTTTCTAATGTTGTTTATAGAGGTGATTTAGTCTAAAATGTGGCTTGTCGTTTTTTACGAAATCAATTGTGTTTGGATGCTATTGTCTGTGATGTGGTAGAATAATGCTTGTAATGCATTAGTTTTCTAATGTTGTTTATAAAGGTGATTTAGTCTAAAATGTGGCTTGTCGTTTTTTTCGAAATCGATTGTGTTTGTATGCTATTGTCTATGATGTGGTAGAATAATGCCTGTAATGCAGTAGGTTTCTAATGTTGTTTATAATGGTGATTTAGTCTAAAATGTGGCTTGCCGTTTTTTCCGAAATTGATTGTGTTTGTATGCTATTGTTTGTGATGTAGTAGATAATGCCTGTAATGCAGTATGTTTCTAAGATTGTTGATAGAGGTGATTTAGTTTAAAATGTGGCTCGACATTTTTTTGTAAAATCGATTTTGTTTGTATGTTATTGTCTGTGATGTGGTAGAATAATGCATGTAATGTAGTAGGTTTCTAATGTTGTTTATAAAGGTGATTTAGTCTCAAATGTGGCTTGTCATTTTTTTAAAAATCTATTGTATTTGTATGCTATTGTCTGTGATGTGGTAGAATAATTCCTGTATTGCAGTAGGTTTCTAAGGTTGTTGATAGAGGTGATTTACTTTAAAATGTGGCTTGTTGTTATTTTCAAAATCGATTGTGTTTGGATGCTATTGTCTGTGATGTGGTAGAATAATGCTTGTAGTTTTATATTGCAGCGGAATATAAAATACTAACAGTAATGTACTAGGAAATATAAGAATGTTCGTATCAAATTTAGCAAGATGATCTTCTGGTAAAGCCATAAGCAAGGTGGTCCTTGCTTTTCTTTCTCTTTCTCTGGCTAAAATTTCTTCTGCAGTCTTAGGAGGCAGAACCTTTATTACACCATTTGAATCTGTTGAGACACTCACAGGACCATTGCCTCTTTGAATGACTTCCCAGATAGGATAGTCTGTATAAGCCAAATAATGTTCCATTTTCATGGCCCATATGTCATACTCTCCCTTCTTAAGAATAGGGAGTTTGATGGCTGAGACAGTGTGAGGGGTTTGTTGTGTTGGTGTTTGTGTTTGTGGTGGTGGTGGTGGTGGAATATCATCATCTGATCCAGTCATTGATTAGATTTGTAAGGTAGAGGTTTATAACTGGTGGGTTTTAGTTCTTCTTAGATATTAGCATATGAATAGTTTCATTCAAACATGTAGATCCCAATTCAATATAGATCTTTCTACCCTGTTAAGGGTTGTAGCAAATATGGATAGATCCACATAAACTACAGGAGAAACAATGACTATAAACACTATAAGTTATGCGGAAACTAACTTATAATGCTAAGAAGAATAATGAATATTGATAACTAAACCTTTGTATTAATCTGCTAAAACGATTACAGATTACTAACTATGAGATTACTTTTTTGTGAGAGATATGACTTTTTTAATGCCGTAGGGTTCCTTTTATACACCAAGGATAAACCCTAACAGACTTACAAAATGCGTAAAAGATAATGCATATCTTTTCCTATAATATCTCAAGCATATCTCTTAAACGGTACTAACTATTTTGTACTGACGGTACAAACTAATACTAACAGTACAAACTATAACTATCGGTACTGACTTTAGAACTAACGGTACTAAGTTAGGAAAACATAATTCTTAACAATCCTCCCCTAAACATGATTGTTTAACTTATTTAACTTCATGTTTCTTCAGTTTACTCTTCTTGAACTCTTGGAGGATGTATCCAAACACTCTGTCAAATCTTGATCTGATCTTTGATAATTTTGACATCTTCAACTATCCCTCTTTATCAGCAACATGTCTTCTCAGCAACACAGCAACATCCAACTAAGTTGGCTTTGTAGTTTTTGGCAAACTACCAGCCATTAACGGATTTGATATTCCTTTACCCGTAGTCGTTTGCTCTGAGATAGCCAATTCTTCATTGTAAATAACAAGGTGAATTGAGAACCTTATAGTTTTGAGTAAACTATCAACGGATTTGATTTGTCTTTACCAAAAACTATTTGCTTTTGGACTAGTCAATGCTTCATTGCCATAACATGGTGCATTGATAACCATATAGTTTTTAGCAAACTATCAGCTATCAACAAATTTGATTTGTCTTTACCAGGAACTGTTTGATCCTGGACTAGCCAACTCTTTACTGTGAAGCAAGGTAAGTTGAGAACCATACAATTTTTGGTAAATTGTCAACCATAAACGGATTTGAGAAGTCTTTACCATAAGCCGTTTGCTTATGGACTAGCCAGTTCTTATGTCTGTTAAACATGGTGAACTGATGACCATTTGTTGTGTGGTTTTGAAACCAACACTCAAAGATCCTCCTCATTTCCATCAGAGTCTTTAGGTTCCAACTCTGCAATTAGCTTTTTTGACAAATCTAATCAACTTCAATGCCATAGTACTATCTTCTTCAGATTCCAACTTTAATTCCAACATTTGCAACAGTATTTTCCTTCTCAAAGGATACTTTTTCTCTACAAGCATATGAATGACTAATCCTGCCTCAGTCATTAAAGTATGTACCCCTGAAGAACCATGTAGCTTCCAACTTACTACATTCCAATCCTGCTGTGAGTTCCAAAACTCATCTTCATCACTTGGATTGAACATAATCATCAAATCTCCCCAAAGTACTATGTTAAAACCTTCAGGTATCTCATCTTGGTATCTGTCCATCACAAGTTGATATACAGCATTTATATCTTCTCTATCAAATATTGAAAGTACTCTCATCAAGGTACTAAAGTATCTCCTCTGTCTATTGCCTCTAATTACCACATTTAGATTAATCTCTTCTAATCTTTTAGTTTCATCAAACTGTGGTTTAGTTCCAAGATACTCAGTTTTCCATTCTATGATAGGATACTTCTTGTTAAGTATTTCATAATCTACCTCCTTGTCCTTATCTGTAGCTATTGCTAAACATAATCTCAGCTCATCATTCTCTTTCTCACTATCAGTTTGATCATCCTAAGAAGTATCTTGTCTGAATCTTCTTTTCCTTGACTTTATCTTTTTCCTAGTGCCAAGTTTTCTCTTTCTGGTACTTTCTTCTTTTTTACTTTCCTCTTTAATACTGTCATCCTTATTTATACCAGTAGCTTTCTTGTTCACATCTTTTATTCGCCTCTCATCCTCAGCAGAACCAATAGCAATAAAGTTTTCATCAGACCTTTTTACCTTTTCATACAAAACTTGTATTTCTTCAAAATTCTTAGTCTTTAGATCAGAATGCTTCTTTCCTCTAACATGCTTCAAATATGTCATCATTTGATTTCTTAGCTGAGTTCTTGTAGGCGGTCTACTTTTGATTTTTACTGCTCTTTGTTGTGTAAGAATTCTCCTTTGAGCATCAATAGTATCATGAAGTAATTTGGCTCTCTCTTCAATAGTGAACTTTTCTCTCTCTTCTTCTTGAAGTCTTGCAGCTAGAATGCTATCAGCTTCAATTCAAGCCTAGATATCATTATAATCCCTTATAAGTGCAACCTTAGTAGCTTTCTCTTTAGCCAACTTTTTGTTTTTCTCTTCTGTTTCCCATTCCTCTTGAACCTTTTTGGCTGTCTCTTCATCATTAGCAAGCTGAGCAAACCTTCTTTCAGCTTCATTAACCCCTTCTGATTCAGCATCAAACTCAGCTTCTTCCTCAAGAACTTTCTTGCCTTTATCTTTAGGATCAATTTTAGGAAGAGGCTTCAATGTTAACAATGATCTTGTTGATGTAGGCCTTGGTCTATTAGAGTCTTCAGCATCTTTAATCTCAACTCCTTTTTGCTTAGCCTTATTTTGGCTCATGGATACCAGAAACTCAGCAATGGTTTCATCATCTCCAAAAACTGTTGGAGTAGCTGTTGGAGTAGCATTTTCATCTGAATTTCCATTTTTAAGCTCAGTAATACCTTCATCAATCTTGTCGGTACTAACTTTTGGCTTGTCGGTACCTTCATCTGGCTTAACGGTACTAACTTGATCTTCAGTACTTACTCCCTTTTGATTGTGAGCATCATTAGTCTCCATGTAATCCATTGCATCAAAATCATCAAGATCATCAAAAGCTTGATCCTTGTGTGCAGTTGGTTTAGATTTGGCAGTTTTCCTCCCCTGTTTGGATACAGACTCCTTCTGCATCCACTTTTTCTGCATAGATTTCTTTCCTGCCAATCTTGTCTTCATGGAAACACTCTTCATCCAAGCTTTATGGTGTGTGATCACAGGTCTGGCCTTCTTCTTAAGCTTCTTGATCTGTGCCTTCAAATCTTTAATTTCTTTAGCTTGAATTGTGACCTGTTTACACAAAGAAATACAAAGATCATATACACTTTGGAGTGTCAGGCCATCCTCATTCCCTGATAGGGATCTATCACTGGATGACTGACCTCCATGATTCCCACCAGAACCCTCTGGATTGGAATCAGGAATAGGGATTGAAGGAGAAGGTCTGAGAGATGGGTCAGGCTGTGACTCAGGTTGGTCTTCACTTGGGTGAGGAGGAGAGGGTATTGGTTGGGATTCAGATGGTCTTTCTGAAGCTTCACCCTCATCCTCTGTTGGTTGAACCAACATAGAGTCAAATAATGGTGTGACATTCCCTGAAAAGTTTTTACCCTTTTTAACCATAAATGACAAAACCTTACTAGTCAGGGCATTAATAGGGAAGTGATCTAAAGGAACAGGCACATTCTTTAACTGTGTAGCCAAAAAGACCAAAATAAATCTTGGATACATGACAAACTTTTTCTTTGCATCCAAGTGTCTCATCATACCATCAAAAATTAATTTTGAAAAATTATATTTTTGATTAGTTGCTAAACAAATCACTGCTGTGGCAATATTAGTGGGAATTTGATCCCAAGAAGTGCTTTTAGAACTTATGCAGTGATTCATGGTATGAAAAAGAAATTTCCATTGAGGTGAAAACAGGGCTTTGTTAAATGTTAAGACAGTTAGGTCCCCCTCATACCCCATTAGCTGAATAGTATCAAATATAGCCTGATTGTTCAAAGTATCTATCCCATCAGCATCATCAAAAAGAAGATCACTTCTTATTGATGCCTCTGAGATAGTTACAGGCTTGCCAGCAACTGTGGCAGTAATATACCTAACATTGTTGATTGTTTTGGATTTAGCAGACATCCAGAACTGTTCAACAAAGGTAGTAGAGACTACAGGACTTACAGTGAGAGCATAGTAAATTGAGCTTCGTGTAAGAAAGTCCATAATCTCATGGAACTCAGTATTCCCATCAGTCTTCTCTAAATAAGCGATCATGTTGTGTTTAGGGCATGATTCAAGAGCAGCCATACTTGACGAGCGCGAGAGTCGAGGATGACGGTGATTAAAAGATAGGTATGTTGAAAGAGAGCGATTAAGAGATATTATGTGAGTAAATTATGCAATTGAGATGGGTTTATATAGGTTGAACAAACCCAAGATCAAAGAAACCATTATAATTTACACTTTAGACCCTTGGCGGTATTTTCTCCAACGGCTTTATAGCGGTACAGACTTTGCCTGTCGTAACAAAACAATAAGCCATATCATAAGTAACTTTTGTAACCAAAAATTGAAGAAGGTTGGCACAAGAGCTCTTTTAGTACCATGTATATACTCTCTTCAATTGCACTCTAGAACCCAAATAATTCTATGAAAAACATCACCATTGTCAAGATTGTTCTACGCACATAACATTCCATACAAACTGTACAACAAATCATCTTGCCTCCCCTTAACTAATGCAGCCTATTGTTTGATCATTCCAATGTTAACAATCAAGAAATTGAACCTATTAACATCAAAAGCTTTAGTTAAAAGATTAGCTACATTGTCCATCGAGGTGGAATCCTTTAGCACCTGGATAAGTTTCTTCTTATAAGCATCCCTAATGAAGTGGTGCCTAATTTCAATATGCTTTGTTTTGGAGTAAAATATTGGATTCTTTAAAATGCATATAGTACTCTCATTAACAATGTAGATCTTTGTGTGCATAAAATTGAACCCATAGTCTAACATTTGATTTTGAATCCACAAAACTTACCTACAATAATTTGCAGTAGCAACATATTCTGCCTCTGTAGTAGAAGTAGCCACAATTGTCCGCTTCTTGCGTTGCCATAAAATAAGTCTCCTGCCAAGAAATTAACAACCTTCTGTTGTGGATTTCTTGTCAAGATTTGCTCAAGCATAGTCACTATCTGAGTAGACTTCTAGGTCAAATGATGACACTCTAGGATACCAAAGGCCTAGTTTGGGTTTGCCTTTGAGGTATCTAAAGATTCTCTTTACATCATTTAGATGGGAGGTCTTTGGAGTTATCTGAAACCTAGAACAAGCACATAATGCAAACATAATATCCGGCCTAGAAGCAGACAAGTACATTAAAGAGCCAATCATGGATTTATAAAGGTGTACATCCACATCAGCAGCTTCCTCATCCTTGACCAAAGGCTTTTGGGTCTCAACTGGTGTACTAGAAGTCATCACACTGGCAAAATCAAACTTCTTCAGGATTTCTGCAACATACTTATCTTGAATTATAAAAATACCATCTTCTTTCTGTTTGACTTGTAATCCAAGAAAGAAGCATACTAATCTCGTATCTTCGGATACCAAGAAACTCCAGGAATTGACGGATACTCCTCATACTACATCATCATCAAGTTCACCTCATAAAAAGTTAGCTAAAATGAATCGAATTCTATCACTGTTCAATACAAAACCTACTCGCTTCAAACGCTACAAGGGCTTCTTTCACGAGTTACAAGGACATTATGGTTACTTGTTTGCACATCTACGGGCGAGGTTCATGCCAAGAAAGTCATTCGATACACTTGCTGATAATCTTCATGATGTAATGGTTGAGACATTACCTGCTATGGTTGATAAACACATTAAGGAGCAAGTTGTGAAGCAAGTTCCTGAACAAGTTCGGAATCAAGTTCTAGTGTATGTTGCGGAAGGGTTGATTCTGGAGAGGCAAAAGGCTAAAGAAGAGACGGAAAGATTGATTGCTAAAGCTATTCTGTAGGAACGTGGAAATATTCAGGCTCAAATCTCGACACAAATAGAGAATGCAATTGCCAATGTCATTCATTCTCAAGTTGATACATCCGTACGAAGTTATATGTCTGGACATATTCTTCATGTTCATCCGGCTCAATCACAAACATCTTCAGTTTCAAAACAACAATATCAACTGTATCTTGCTATGAAAGCTGATCCTCAATTGCAACAACAAGACATAGCAATATGGTTGGCTCTCCAGATGAAGTTTGAAAGAAATACAATACTATAAACTGCATGTAGAACTCCTGTCGTTCGCCTAAGAGATCAGGACGATCCTCATGATGATGCTCATCCTAAGGGGGAGAATAGGGCAAAGCGGCATAAGACATCAGAGTATGAAGCTTATGTGTTTGGAGAGTCATCATCTGGACAAGTATTTCAAGAGGAACAAGCTCCATCAACTTAAGGAAATCAAGAGCAAGATGGTGTTTTTGATTTTTGGACTGACTCTTATGCTTCAGATGATGATGAAATACCATCAAAGCAAGTATCACAAGAAATTATGGAAGAAGTATCGCTGACTATTGATGAAGCTAAGCTGAGAAAGATGGCTGATGAGATGTTGAGACAAAGATGTACTTCAGGAGATGAGCATCAGTATCACATTGATCAGATGAAGAATTTCTTAAAGAGTGACATTGTCTGGGAAAGTAGAAAAGAAATTCTTATCTCTTCACATCTACAAAAGACCACACCATTAGTTCATAGCTGTCAACGAGATCCTGAAGCTCCAGCATTATCTCAGATTAATCAAGACCTTTTGTATTTGAAGAAAGGAAATTCTGGACCCAAGAAGATAGTCTTGTCACTTCACAAGTTTCCAGCAATAATCTTTAACGATGATGATATTGAAGAACGACTTCCAGATGGGTGAATAAGTGTGTAAAGAAATTCAATCCTTATGCTCGATATGGTGTTGAACATGGGAAGAATCCTCATGCGAAGATCTTCTACATAAGGAAACAGAAAGAGCCTAGAAAACCAAAGGAAGAGATTTATTCAAACTCAAAAATCGTTCAAGTCATCAAGACATATTGGGAATTGGGTCATGAACATAAGTTTATCACAGAGATTGTTGCAAGGAGAGCTAATGATTGCATCGTATCAATTACCAAGCATGATTACAAGAATCTTAACAAGAATGATATTGAGGGCATATACTTATTGATTATGATTGGCAAGGTACCTGATTATGCAGATACAGGATTGTTATGGTCTTTATCAGTCTTCATTAGAAGTTCAGTGATATGGGAAAGAGTGCATGACTTCCAACTTGGAATTGAAAGCTATCAACAGAAGGTTAATCTCGCTGCACCAACAATGACTTTCCCAGGAATTAAAGATCATGAAATGTTCTTTATCATCTATGAGCCTGTGCATGGAATTATTTACAAGAATAGCAAGAAAGAGAAACGGGTGATGAGACATTCAGAGATCCATAAGTTTTGTGATGCAAAGTTAAATAGAGTGTTAGAAGGTCTGAAGAGTAATAATAATGATGTCAAGTATGGATACGTACAAAAAGATATCACCAAAGATGAAACAGAATACTTGAAGTTGTTTGAAGAAGAGATTGAAGAAAGATTGAAGCATCGAAGACAGATGAGAAGATGAGAGATGTACGTGAATGAAAGACCACTTGGATTAAGAAGAGAACGCCCTGAATAATCGACCCTTAGGGGGAGATTGTTAGTATCATTAAAAGAGTCGATTATGTGATTTTGTATTATTTGAGTAATTAGTGTTTCTTTTAATAATGTCAAAGTAGTTTGTAATAAGGTATATTATGCTAAAAGAATGAAATAACATAATTACCAAAGTCTAGGGACTAGATGTGACAAGTTAGGAAAATAAGGAAGGGAAGCCTCCTTCCATCACCTATAAATACCCCTCTAATCTTCATTAGAGGGTGATGCACTTGTAACAAACTCTTCCATTTTCCCCTCCCTTTTATATCATTTGAATTTCAAAAGTCTTGTCTCTCTCTACTATTCTCTCTATGCATACATGTTCGATATGATTGATTCAAGATTAATGTGACCTAACACTTTCCCTTCTGACAAGCAACACAAGTGTGGTCATTTTGAAAGATCTTGAAAGGTAATCCTCTAACAAGGTTTCCCTTTACTAGTTTGTTTAAGTTTTTAAAGTTAACATGACCCAACCTCCAATGCCATTTGTTAGATTCATCAACTGCGGCCTTTGCAATCAAACAAGCTAAACCTCACAGAGAGGAGCAATGGTTCTACCAGTTTGAAACGTACATATTGTTTTGACTAAGGGACTCTAAGTAATAATTTGTATTTTCATCAAGTAAACTTAAGTCAGGAGATGACAACAACAAGACATTCAGTGTCTGTAAAGAGACTTTTCTTCTTGTCAAAAAAAACAAACATCGGTAACACAAAAAGAAGATTGAAATGCTTAATGTTCTTTCACAAAGCACACATCCTCAAATCTAACTTTCCTATTTTTATTTACCTTTACAGTTTAAGAAACCTTTACTACCTCCAAAAGCAACATTGGCCACCATTATAATTCTGAATTCATCCAAGGTATGCCTTAGTTTTCCAGCTAGTTCCTGGAACAATCATCCACAATCAATAACCTTGTTCTTTAAAGCTCTTTGTGATAATCCTGCACAATGAAAAAGAGAGATTAGATTCTCTTAGGACCCCAAAGCCATTTTTGGGCTTGGGTCTCGCCTAGTGGATCTTTGGAAAGTAACGACATTTTCTAGTATTTTGATCCACCATTGTATTTGGAGACTTTGTTTCAGTAATTCCTTTTGGGTCTCCAATTACAACCTGGGCTTAACAGCAGTTTCTTTTTTTCCCACAACAGCACTAACAGCTTTTACCTCAGCAGTACTAACTTTTTGATTTGAAAAATTTGTTCTTGGTGCTGTTGTTCTTTTAAATGGCCTTCTAAAAGGTGAATGAGTTTTAAGAAAAATAGTTTTTGGTCTAACTCATTCACAATAGGTTTAACAGTATTAATTTTCCTAGCAGCATTAGTTAGTACTGCCTGACTGTTAAAAGTATGTCTAGCAGTACTAACATTTTTAGTACTGCTAGCTCTAACATTATTAACATTGTTAGTACTGCTAGCTCTAGCAGTATTAACTTGAATTTTGCCAGTTCTAGTTAGTATTAGCATTAGGAACAAATTGGTTCATATGATTCAACATCTTTGCACATTGTTCCAACTGTTCTCTCTCTTTGCAACATTACCCTTATCCTTCTGTTTGTTTAGTTCAACCTGTTTAGCCATCATTTTCTCATGAAAATCACAATCTCTGATAAGATGACTAAGACTTCCACATACAAAACATGCTTTTGTAGTAAACCTATATCCCAAACCCAATTTTTTAGACATTAAACAACTACAATCCTTTTTGTCAGGTTTAGGACTCTTACTACATGTGTTTTTTTGTTTAATAGTTTGCCTAGGAGTTTTTATATGCTTATCAGTATTAACAAAAGCAAAACTAGGTGTTTCCTGTTCTTTTGTGTGTAGAGACTCATGTTCATCATCACTTTCTGATCCATACTCCTCTATGATAGGAGCATCAGACCAGACTTTAGGTTGACATACTACTTTGGGTTCATTGACAACTAATTCAGGCATAGATTCAAGTGTTTCTTCACTAGAATTGGATTCACAAGAATCAAAGTCACTGCTCCTAGTATCAGATTCACTAGGTTTAGATTGCTTTGGACTATATGTAAATTATAAGTCATCTATTTCTTTATCAGGTCTAAAAGGGATGTAGATCCCTGTCATTAGAGGGGGAACAGCATGCATCCCCTCTGCATATCTATCATTAACTGGTCTATTTTCTCTATCACCAAAGACTTCATTTTCAAAACTTAAAACACCTTTATTCATTTTATCTCCATACCCAAGCCCAGCCTTGTCCCTAGTACTCATCTAACTATTTAGCATAATATTAAGACTTTTAGATTAGCTTTTAATTCTTCTTTTTCTTTTTCAGCTTCTGCCAATAGTTTCTTATGGTATGTAAGCACATCAGTTTTATCATCTAAATCAATTTTCATAAACCTAATCTTTTTCTTCATACCAAAGTTGATTTTGTTGATGAGCAACTAATTGTGCTTCTACTTTCTTTAAAGCTTGAGTATATGCCTGTATTTCTATACTGGCATCACCAAGTTCTTCCCTCTGTTCATCATATAATTTTTTAATTTTAGCATAAGATTCTTTACACTCTTTTGAACAAGAAGTTACCTCTGTGTTTGAGCCTGAACAGCTGTAAGCCATCAAAGCATAGTTCCCTTGCTCATCTTCTGAGTGACTGGTCCAATCAACACCTTCTCCATCAAGAGTCACCAAAGCTTTAGATTCCTCCTGTTTACCAGAACTCCTCCCATTGTCTTTATGTTTATTCCTAGTGTTCCAAGCATCTCTCATCCTACTATCTTGATTCCCCTTAGATCTGCACTCTCTAGCAAAATGCCTTGTCTTGTGACAATTATAGCACTCGACTTTGGTTTTGTCAAAACCAACTGGTTCCTTGGCATCAAATTGCAGCTTTCTTCTTGTCTTTTTGTAAAACTTCTTCATTCTCATAGAAATCATGGCCACCTGCCATTTTAAATCCATTTCTTCCAAATCAAACTCATCAAGTTGTTCCAGATCCTCATGATCCAATTGTAGATAACTGGATTGATTAGCAAGGAAAGAGTATGATGAAGGATGTTCGCTTTGTGAGTTATGATCAAAAGAATTAGAAACACCATAAGTAGTACTAACTTTATTAGTACTGCTAGTGTTCTCAGAAACAAATGCCACATTCTGGTTGCTCGAGGATGATACAATAGATCCTTTAACATCAGACTCAAAGACTCTAAGATTATTATATAGATCATCAAAACTGAGACTGTCCACTCCTGGTTTGGTCCTCATGATTAAGGAAACTTGAGACCAGGCAGAAGGTAGAGACCTAAGGAACTTCTGATTTGCATCTTTAGTAGAGACGCCTGCACCATGAATCTCTAGTTAACTCAGAAGACTCTGAAACCTGTCATAACCTTTATGTAGCCCTTCTGAGTTTGATACAGAGAAGCCTTCAAACTGTTGCTTTAGAATATACTTCTGCATCTTCTTTGATTCATCATTGCCACCAAATCTAGATTTGATAGCTTCCTACATCTCTTTGGCATGAGTTATTTTATGAAATTTAGCAAGATGATCTTCTGGTAAAGCCATAAGCAAGGTGGTCCTTACTTTTCTTTCTCTTTCTTTGGCTAAAATTTCTTATGCAGTCTTGGAAGGCAAAACCTTTATTACACCATTTGTATCTATTGAGACACTCACAGGACCGTTGCCTCTTTAAATGACTTCCCAGATATGATAGTCTGTATGGGCCAAATAATGTTCCATTTTCATGGCCCATATGTCATACTCTCCCTTCTTAAGAATAGGGAGTTTGATGGTTGAGACAGTGTAAGGGGTTTGTTGTGTTGGTGTTTGTATTTGTGGTGGTGGTGGTGGTGGTGGAATATCATCATCTAATCCAGCCATTGATTAGATTTATAAGGTAGAGGTTTATAACTGGTGGGTTTTAGTTCTTCGTACTCAGAGTTTCTCTACAAGCTCTGATACCACTTGTGGATCCCAATACAATATAGATCTTTCTACCCTGTTAAGGGTTGTAGCCAATATGGATAGATCCACACAAACCATAGGAGAAACAATGACTATGAACACTATAAGTTATGTGGAAACTAACTTATAATGCTAAGAAGAACAATGAATATTGATAACTAAACTTTTGTATTAATCTGCTAAAACGATTACAGATTACTAACTATGAGATTACTTTTTGGTGAGAGAGATATCTTTTCTAATGCCGTAGGCTTCCTTTTATACACCAAGGATAAACCCTAACAGACTTACAAAACGCGTAAAAGATAATGCATATCTTTTCTTATAATATGTCAAGTATATCTCTTAAACGGTACTAACTATTTTGTATTGACGGTACAAACTAATACTAACAGTACAAACTATAACTGTCGGTACTAACTTTATAACTAATGGTATTAAGTTAGGAAGACTATAATTCCCAACAATAATGCATAAACGGTTAGTAGGATGTGCTCTCGTAGGAGAGAAAACATAAAACAAAACAGAAAACCGAATGTAAAAAATTAATACTAGTTCTGTATCAGATAACAAATTCGCCATATTCTATTGATTAGAATACGCCATATATGTCTGTTGAATAGCAGTATGTCGTATTGAGTTTACAGAATATGTCGTATTATTTGGGAGAACAGATACGCCATTTAGACTGTAAAGACAATACGCTGTCTTGAGCAGAAGGTTAGATACGCCGCATCCAACTAGTGGATACGCCGTATCAGGTGATCAATCTGAATAGAATACTTTTCAAAACACAATTAAATAATGCAATAAATTAAACACACAATTAAATCACATAATTAGCAATCAGAAATAAATTAATTTACACTAAGCAAGTTAAAGGTTAGAAATACTAATAAGAATAAAGATTAAACAATTCATTCCCCGACAGCGGCGCCAAAAACTTGATGTGTCGTTGTGCGTAGGTTGTTATTTAATGATTATCAAGTTTTAAATTTATATTTAGCCGACAAACCTAAAGACAACCCTTTAACGGGTAGTGTACCCGGTCAAGATGTAGCTTCGCGGTAAGTAGGGTGTCGAACACTAAGAGCGAACATTAATCTAATATTCTATCAGTATTTTAATCTATCTAGATTAGTCTAATTACTGGTTAAACCTATGTTGTACATATTTACTAGTGGTAAA